>JANVCH010069420.1:0-10335 GCA_025505405.1 Epizoanthus rinbou | reverse complement strand
CCATATTTTTCAGAGATTATTCAAAAACCACTGCCCCCCCTACCCATAAAAAATGAATGGTCCCTAAAGCCCACAGAGACTATTTGACTTCCTGATTTATAACAGGTATTGATCCAACTCATCCTTAAGATGGGGAGGGGAAGGGGGACTCATAAACTTATTAGAGAGGGGGAGCTCAGTAAGGTTTATGGTATACACACAAATCAACATCTGTATCTAATTATGATGTAGACAGAAATTTAATTTAAATTGTCTGTACCTTTTCAGCTATTGCATCATCTGATCTGGACCTGTTAAGATTAGATTAAGAACAAAATGAAACTGTGAACAAGAAATACATTAGAAAGAGTGATAACAATGATATTATTTGACACAGTTAATAATTATTATTATTATTATAACTGAATAAAAGATATTCATACTGTAGATGAAATTGTCAATAGGACAATAAAAGTGGGTGTCACTATTAGGTAAGATTGACAGAGTAAAGAAAATCAGTAATCAGTAAATATCAAGAAAGAATAATTAACTAACGAGTACCAAATAAATTACCCAGTAACAAATTAACTTTAGTTAGCTATACGTACGTGTACGATTTTTTAGTCAGTTAATATTTTTAGCAATTAGAATTACTGATTTTAATTTCTATAACAACATTTTCTGACAGACCAAATTTGTGTCTACTGCTTGATATTATAGCTAGTCAACTGAACCAATCAGGTTTCACCCGGTATATAGTACTTAGAGGGGAGAGGGGGTGAATGGTACAATATATGAAAAATCAAGGGTTTCAGGAAAAAAAAGTTTGCAAATAGGTTTTTGCACCACCAGAACCTTCTAATTTACCCACAGAATAAATGCAAAAGATAAGCTCCACCCAAGTCGTGTCATTTTTCTGTCGAGCATGCATGAACTGTTGCCATGCTACGCCTTGCAATTTTGAAATTGAGGCTCCCGTACTGACACCTTCGCTGCCATTTTAGCATAAGGGGCTTGTAAAAATAACGTCAGTAGTTATACCACTCCCAAGATTTCTGGGAGAAGCTGAACAGAAAAATGATATAACTATCTTTCATGTTCGTCGAGCAGGAAAAAGAAGTATGATATAAGCTAGCTAGCAGGGTAGAGATTCACCTTCATTGTCAAGAAATTGAAATTTATTCTTTCTTTTATCAAAATCTAACTTTTTCTTACATTAGCAATACAAAATTAAAGTTACAAATAAAAGAGATTAAAAGACACTAACCACCCACAACAAACATCTTACTGAATCACTAGATTCTCTCAACTATTTTAATTTAGAGACTAGAAGTGCAGAGATCTTTACAGATGAACAACATATTTATTAAAAATTTAACTCATTGACTGGCAGACCTGGTGACTGGGACCCTCCCCCAGAATGCAAACAAAATTGCTACTTCCACTCAAAAATGAAGCATCAAACTCCAATAATTTATTTTACCTTTTTCCAAGCTACCATTTAATGCCACCAAAATTGGCAAAAAATTAAACAAACAATGAAAGTTTAATAATCTGACATACGGGAATGCTTCTATTGTTAACCAGAGCCAATCAAAGAACAACAATTAGTTTGGGCACATGAGGGCGCAATGCAGTCACAGCACAGTTATTTCTGGGGGCACATTGATCAGGGTGCTGCGCCAGTCAATGGATAATGTTTGAAACTGAAAGATAATAAAAATATAAAAAATTTAACTTACAATCTCTGATTGACACTGTCGCTCTCTTGTAGATCCTCGATACTGAACAGTTGCCAGTCACTTAATCCAAGTTCTTTACAACCATTAAGAAATGTATTAAAATTTTCCTGAAAATGGAAGAATGATGTAGCAATTAGAACCATTCAACAAACTATCAGTAATAATATTATATAATAATATTATAATTATTATAATTACACATTTTGCAGAGCCACAAATTATACAGTCCATATTATAAACACTAAAAACTGAGTAACAAATATAAGGATGTAAAGTTCTGTATTTATTATAATATTATGGACTCTAACTTGCACTTCAACTTCCAGTTCTGTCAATTCAGTTGAAATACTTGATGTGAAAATCAGACTTTTTTTAGCTTAACAAGAGACTCAAGGAATCAGTGTTAAACAAATTGCTTGATTGCATAAATTATACAATAATCCATAGATTTAAGGTGCAAAATTTGAACTCAATGTTACATGTATTTTGGAGAAAAGAATAACAGGAAAACCGAATGACATTTTCTGTACATTTTCTGTTCTCTACAGAACAAATATCAAAATCCAAAAATATCAATCTGTTTTTTTTATATATTTAAATTATATATAATTATACATAAAGCTTTTCTTCCATTCTTTTTGTTGCAGTGTTTCCGTTCATATTTCACTCCTCATATATCTATAGAACAATTTTATAACAATTTTATATATATCACTAATTATGTGCCAGACAGTTCTGTGACAAACAATAACTATAAATAATAGGTTTAATTTATTCTGGAATATGGGCTGATAGATCTATCTTGACCTTTAATCTGTTGTTAATAGACTCTGTTCTTCCTGGAGCCTGAGGGCAAAACCCTCCAAGTAGAAAGTGATCAGCTTCACACTAAACTAAGAAACACCAGAACACTAACTGATTTTAAACACAAACTGAAAACATTTTTATTCAGAAAATATTTTTAATTTTTATTGTTTTAAATTGTAAGCTACCTCAGTGTCTTTGAATTTTCTTAGAAAAAGGCACTTAAAATCTTTATTATTATTATTATATTATGATAATAAAATACCTCCATTATTATTATTGTTATTATTATTATAAAAAGGCATGTTATATACGTTTATCATTATTTAAGTTGTTTTTAGTGTATTTTGCAATTAGTATTACATAAATTATATCTTGATCAAAATTGTTCAAAACTTTACGATTAAGTTAAACTAAATAAATCATGTTGATGTAGAAATCAGTCTTGGATAATAATAATAATAATAATAATGATAATAATAATAGTGAGTAACAGTATTGCAGCGGAAAGTGTAATGACTGTAAGGGAGGAGTAGAGATAGTTTGATGGCTTGTACTAGCCAACAATCACAAATGTGAGTAATTATCTCCCAAATATTTAGTTAACCCCATTTGGTACACGTGAACAGCAGGTGATCATCCGATATTGGTTCAGGAATAAGTAACGGCGTGGTTTCAAAAGTGCGCCCTTGTTACTAATGCCTGTGTCAACATAGGGTAATTAGGAGATGTTCGCATGTACCAAATACTCTTGATTGAAATATCCGGAGATAATGAAATATTGTAGAGAAAATGACCGAAACTGAAAAATTAGAGAAAAAATACCAAATAGTTAATTCTTGTAAAATGCTGTTCCATCGTTGTCGGATTTGATGAAGGGTCTTCATTAAAAGCAATACCAATCTTTCTTCATAGGATTAACATATCTTAAGACCTAAACGACTGTATTATAAGTAGGTTTAGAACAGCTACGCCAAATTGTGAACATTTATTGAGCATATCCCTATTACAAAACAATGTTCGATGGTGCACGTCCTGTGATTCTAGAAGAAATGGTTCTGAACGTCTATCGTAGAACTACATGACATGCAGTCAGTATGGACTATTATTACAAAAGTTATTAAGCATTAAATGTAATTTTATTTAAGAAATATTTTAATTTATAGTATCTTTCTTTTTCTTTTTTCTTTCATAACTGTAATCAGTGTCTTTGAATTAATGTTAGAAAAAGGCACGTTAAATACTATGTTATTAGTATTATTGACATTACTTGTTTGGGGCTTATTGTCATCTTACCTTTTCTACACAGATGACCTCATCACAATGGGTACAGGACGGTTGGAGCTCATGGATGAAAGAGACGAAGAAAACTGTGAGGCAGATGAGAGACCAAACAGTCAGAAGGTAGAGTTTAATAACCAGCAAGCATGAGGCAAGACATTGCTCTCAAAAATACATGTACAGGAAATCCTGTAACATCTATCACATTTTCATTGGGGAGCATTACCTTTGACTCCCCCAGTGCTTCATGCATCTGCCACTCCCAAATCTGGCCTTGTCTCCATTTTCAGTCTAGCCACATACATGTACAATGTACCTAATTATATTGAACTATGAATGTTTGGTTAGTATGATATCACTTCTGTGTTCAGCCACATCCAATAGGGCAAAATATTTAAATTGAGACATCAACTTAAATAGTTTGATATGTTGGTTGAGTCTTAATCCAACAGATGTTTTACTGTTTCGGACTAAATTCGAATCGAATCATTTGAACATAATTCTGGTCAATTCCTTTCATGAATTAATTTGAAAGATGCACTTGTTCGAAACTCACCAGTGCAACTAACTGTGTAAAAACACATCATGTGAAACAGCATCCAATTTGCACATCCAAAGTCGTGAAACAATCAATATGCACATGACTGAAATGGCACATTCTGATCAGATGTCGATATACGAGGACCAGTTTACTAGTTCACATGGGATGGGGTGTAAAATTAAGAGTGGCCTGAATCTCAGTTTATTTCATTTTTCTTGCCAAATTGGGCCATGCAACCTTCCAGATAATCTTGTACTTGGTAGTATTTTGTAGTTTTTGCTCACACTTGCATGTTTGTATGGGCTATGGAGCTTAATGAAGTCACAAAATTGTTACTGGGGTGGCAAAGGGAGGGGCGGATCCCACTTCACATACCCATTTATTTCATGTTTTATGTATTTTGCACAGCATTATCAAGTGGTCCACACTTCTTTTAAACATACGTACATACCATATTTGATAAGACTCAAATATTAAATGTAAATGCAGCCCATAAAGCCAGTAGTGCTGGTAATCAATACTCACTTATCGGTACTTAGTATAAAATGCAGCATAGTGTTTCGGTTTCTAGTTTGATTTACATAATCTTTACAAACATTTGTTCAATACCTATGCTCACATGTTGGCTCAGTCATTTAGATCTTTGACTCCCAACCAGAAGGTCCCCAATTCAATCTGCAGAACCTTCATTTCGCCACAGCATATGTAGGTTGGTTTAATCTTGCAACATCTGGAGTATACAAATATTGCTATCATGGTCTAAAACACTAGGTTTTCTTCATCTTCAGCAATAGGCCAACTACATGTAGTTGAAAGTTGATGTGTTATGATTGGGATAATTACGATATCACTAAATGAGAGAAAGAAAATACTGGGATCATCTTTTCACATTATTTTCACAAAAATTTAATGTAATTCACGATCACAGAATTTCAAAACAACAAATCACATGTTACGTTGTACCCAAGATTCAAGTTTCACACATTAAATTTAGGCTCTTTCACATATCATGTTCATTTTGGACCATTAATCACACGTCATATATAACCCTTAACCACTCTGTGAAATGGACTGGATTGTTTGCCTTGTGTAAGGTCAGTCGATGCAATACGTGTATCTCAGTACAGACTCAAGAATTTGTGCCCTTTGATTATGTTGATCCTGTTATATTCTAGCATTAGCACCAGTGGACAATGGTCCAGTCGATGCTACATTCATCAAGGTACCAACCAGAGACTAAGCAACTAGTGTTTATCACAAGAGCATTCATGAACTTTGGTCACTAAATTTCTTGATTTTCCGAATGATTTACACTAGAATAAAATTGAAGTTTGGGAGTTTTCTTAGAGTGTGTACATTTATTATAATAATAACATTTAATATAAATAATAATAATAATAGTAATAATTAGTAGTAGTAGTGTTATTGTTGTTGTTGTTGTTGTTGTTGTTATTATTATTATTATTATTATTATTGTTGTTGTTGTTGTTGTTGTTATTATAATAGGGAAAATCAAGACACATGTACTACAAATGTGCAAGAAGGCATGCTTGAATAAACCTAGTTATTGATATACATGTAAAGTGCTGCGGCAGTATGAACACAGCTTTTTTTAACTTTCAAGTTACCTGGCATCAATCATAATTGAACGGAAGGGCTATTTTTCATCTTTCTCAATTGCTGTAATGGTGGAGAAGTTACATGTAAAAAAATAAAGTAGACAAGAACTAGAAGAAGACAAATTTCAAAAGTGTTTCAGCTATGGTTGATTTATGATGTGTGCAATCGTCAGTATGTTTTGCATTATACTGGGCATAAAATATTGTGTGATTCTGAAAGCTTTATTTGGATTTATTTGGATTTTCTTTTGTCCAATTACAAAGAAAATGGAATTTTATAGTATTGTGATAGATTTAGATAATATTTTTTTCAAAAGCATGCAATAAATAAAAAATAGCATCTGCTACAGTCCCTTTGGGGTTTGGTACATGTATTGCATTTTGTATAATAGCTGTATACATTGAAATGCAATTTAAAAGGTTAACGTTAATTTCAAATAATTTTAGTTCAGCTGTAGTAAAGACACTGTTGGTGATACACTATGTAACTGAAAATGCCCCTGACTTGTGAAGTGCCTGTAAACCTAAGATATAAAACAACCATTCACTTGTCATATCTTTGATAGTTTAAGTTCTCTTACTTGTAGTTGCCAGGACTTAGTTTTCTGAGGCAAGTGACATTAAAATGAGGTGTTGTTTTGTATAACCAGGCAAATGGGATACCCAGTCAGTACCGACCCACAGATCAAGCTACAGTGGAGCCAATCGTCTTCTTTGCTGAAGATAATGAGTTCCATTTCAAAGAAGAACATTGACTGGAGAGCAAGGAATATTTGAGTTGTTGGTGTACATGTATGTACTGTAGACTGCAGCAGCAATCACAGCATCTCTACAACTTGTCAAGAAGTGAATTACAGATTAAGTGTGTAGACATGCAGCAGCAGTTAGCAATATTTACATAACTCACAGCATAGTTATTGGAGGGAACTGGTTATGAAAGTCGGCGAGTTCTTTGTTATATGTTTTTGTTCTCTATATCCTTTGTTTGCTGGCCTCGACCTGCAAAAAACGCAAAAGGTTTTGAAATGGAATTGAATGACTATCCAATAGGAACATTTGGACTCACACGTAAAACAAAACAATGTGCAGGGTCACGGTCCGTTCAACCTAAAAGAAAGCAGCTTTGTACATCGCTTTTGAAGTTTGCAAAGCGTCATAACCAGTTAGTTCTAACAACTATGTTCACAGGTAGCACAAGCTTTGAATAACTATTATATAATAAATATTATTTTGTATTGAGAAATTTGATTAAAATTAGAAAATGTAGGAAAATTCCCTGTTTTAAGCAAGTGCTCATTAAATGTACTATTAAAATGGCATTAATAAAATGCTTACTAGACAGTATATTTCTCAACTTACCTGTGTAGCAGTGATTTATTTGTTTGTGTGGCATTCTATGGAAGTTTAACTTCAATTGCCACGACTCAGGTCAGTCATGAGAAAATGCAATTGACAATTTTAATGTTTCCATACGTTTTACTTAAGTTGCAGATTTCATCAATTATATTTGCTTATAGTGATCAAACTCTGGGCGCCCAGTTTAGGTACTCAAAGCTTGGGCTACCTGTGGTGTACTGGCATTCGCTTGAGCTCTGTTTGGATGGTTGTCCATGCAGCAAGCCCAATCCTCAGTCACATAATTAGTAGCAGTTAGGTTTTTTTAAAATTTAATTTATTTACACACTAAAATTGTTCATACAATATAATAATAGATAGATATAATTTTGTATAGCCTTTTCTTGCAAGCCCCAATTTTATGGGCACTTTCTAATGCTAATTAGAAATATAATACAAATCAGTAAGGAAATAGACTGATAGACTGGGCTAAATATATACTGCTTACAGACCATCTAAAGACTAGTTTGGGAGACGTTTGATCATTATTTTAATTATTTATGACTTTGGTTTTGCACTTGGTGTTTTTTCTTCATTTATACATGTACAAGGTTCTGAATCCCATGATGCATTATAAACATATTGTGGTTTATAGAAATAAGAATGGATCATTTTACACCCAATTCCCTCGTAGTGAGTCCAGTCCTGATGCGCATACTGTGAGCGCTTTCCATTTTTTCAGGTGTGGCTGGCCCAACCACCCTAAATGTAATATGAATAAAATGGAACCTCAATGCGATAACTTATTGGAACTGGTTCTGGCCAGACTGGCCCTGCTAATTGATTAGAGCTGATCAGTTCTCCCAATCTGGCTGACTTGTGCACGGGAATTTGATTCGTTTTGGTTGGAAAAATGCTTGCACATGCCACAACCTTTCCTTTTACATGTACAATGACCAAAACCAGTTCTGTTGATCTGGCCAGACCCGCCAAATGGAAAGTATGATACCCCTATTGTTTGAAAAACAGCCCAAGCATCTTTCTCCTTATGCTTGTTACCCATGTCATTAGCTCTAGCACTTTTATAAATATAATTTACTTTATTTGGTGTTTGTTTAGTCATAACAAGCCATTGTAGTGAATAATTTAATATTGGTGCCTCTAAAAGCGACATTGTTACTTCACATTGGGAAGTAACTCCTGTTGTGACGAAAACAGTGCTGCTGTATTTTTAGTGTAAAAGTTACACTGCTAGAAGGCACTAAAATGTTTATTTGTGAATTTAAAGTTATTCCCTTCTGCAACGTTTTGGGGCTCTGGCATGGAGTGGGGCAGGGTGTCATGTAAAAAGTCTAGATTATTAGTTAGGATCAAAGTGTGGGGGTAGGGGTTTGTTTGTGTTTCAATCAAGCAAGCTAATTATTACAACCAAATTTCTCCGAAGATATTTGAATCCTATTCAAAGATTTAGAGCTTATATAATACATGTATCTTCAACATATTCTCTATATATTTTCATTTTCAAGAGTGAGTTATACATGTATCTGTTGTGGTTTGAGTGGTGCTCATATCCCTGGTTATTACTGCAATTTGCAGGGGCAATTGGAAGGTTCGGGGGGGGGGGGTGAAGAAGGATGATTATTTGCAGATGCTCATTGACATAAGAAACTGCTGCATACATCATTCATCTTGTAAATTTAAGAATTTGGTGGAGCATGCCCCGAAGCCCAGTAAACGAAGTTTGCATTGCCCCTGAGTTGGATATTACATGGGTTTCGACACCAGTGCAAAAAAGTTGGCAAGTTATGTAGGAGATTCATGAAAATAACTTTCATGAAAAGAATCATTCTCAAGCTAAGAAATGAATTTTTGAAAAAATATTAATACTAATAAAAATTACAAAATAATAAACACACGTTTAAAGAGGAAATGTTGGAATACGCTTAACAACACTAAAGTACGGATTGATGACTTGACAACTATGTGAATTTACAAAACTATAGGAAATAGGTTTGATGGCTGCATGTATATTGTTAGCATTTCTGTTCCATGTTCGTGTAGTAATGCACCTATCAATGTTATCCTGGGGGAAGGGGGGTGGGCATGGGGTGGGTATTTCACAGGGGATATTTGCCCCAGGGAGTGGCTTTTGATTGGGTAGTTTCCCCAGGGAGGGAACATGCACCTTTGGGTAGTAACATTTTGGCATAACTGTCGTGATCCGATTTTTGTGTTTTTTGACGAAGTATGTCATCCCGAGGGAGTGGTTTTGACAAATATCGTTGACAAAATCAGTGTCACAATCCCGCCCCCTCCTTCCCCGGGATTACATTGATAGGTGCATAATGTGACACTGTCAGACCAATCTGCGGAATTTCGTTTCACCTCATTTTTCCAAGCGAAAGTAGTCATTATAACTCTTGCGTCTTATATACAGCACAACCCCATGTAAACTTACAGAATAATGAAATATAGGTGTGTTGCATATTTTGGTAACATTTTCCGAAATATCTACTGGAATAAAAGTTGTACTGTTGTCTAGACATGGGCATTTCGATGCCAGTTGTATTATCGGGGAGTGAGGTAAAGCCGGAAAAAACGCTCGATTTATCTGAAGTTAAATTTGTCATTTTAGTCTTGATTTGTTCAAGGTCCGTGTGTTATCTGAAATCGCTTGCAGGTTATTTTACCACAGCGCACCGACTCAACATGCCTTTTCTTGCTTTATACAAGTAACAACTAATAACAAAAACGCATAATATAAAATATCCAGTTAGACACCAATAACTTCAGGAAGAATTTATGAATACAAAAACACATTTACATGTTCCACGTTGCACTGTAGCCAGCATTTATTTTGTACAATATTGTTTAATCCCAACTGTTTGCATTTAATACCTACTGAATGGGACTAAAGATCATATAACTAAGCATAATTTACAGCGAAGTTCATTTTGGTTTTTTTAAGAACAAACTTAATAAGGGACGGACCATGGCCAGTTGATCTCGTGGGGGGGGGGAGTGAAAGAATGAT
>JANVCH010069409.1:0-10335 GCA_025505405.1 Epizoanthus rinbou | reverse complement strand
AGCCTAAAGTGAAACCATTAGGCTTATGCTAGTTTCGGCTTCCTCTCAGGTTTTCAAATTTGTCTAAAGAAACTGAGTCATTTGAGATTAACATATTAAGAGCATGATAGTTCCAATATATAACTAATTAGTATTTATTGCAAAAGTGTTTTTTTAAGTTTGATTTTAAATAAAGTGGGTGTAGCAGAGTTAATAATATCATCACTAACTGACTAAGACAATTAAAGGATTTGGAGCCTTGAAACGATACTGAAAATTGTCGAGTATTTAGTCTAGACAGTGGTGTGTGGATATTGTGGGCAGTTCTTGTATTTGACTTTTTGAAGTGAACAAATTATTGAACTTGGTAGGTAAAGCTAAACATAAATTGTCCCTGTTGAAGAAAACGGATATCCTGGAATTTCAACAAATTTAGTTTCTTAACAATAGGATCACCGATCAGTGTGTGCATCAAATTTGGCCTTGCTCAATATTCTAATTACGCGTTTCTGAGGTATGTGGAAGCCCAGACTATATTACAGTACTGAAGGTATGGGTAAATCACTGAAATGTATAGTATTCGTAAAGAAGATCCGGCTGAGAAGATAAAAACTTGACTTGAAAATAATTCCTACGGATTTTGAAATTTTATTTGCTACTGCTGCCTTTGTGTATGATTCTATGTTATTGAGAGAGACTCATCAATGATTATCAGGTGATGCATATACTGAGCCATCTATAGTAGAGATATATATGTACATTTACATATGTACATATTTCATAATTAGGTAATACCATGTATAAAAATGGGAATACCAGTTAATACCATAATAAAGTTGTTGTTGTTGTTGTTGTTGTTGTTGTTGTTGTTGTTGTATATGGTAAGAATGCTTTCGAAATGTTTTTTTATTTGGCTTTGAAGTCATTCAGTTAATTCGATGTTGGCCCCCATTAGTAGGGAGTAAGGCTCGTTCACTTAAACAATTGTATCTCAGTAGCAATGCTGTGTTCTCAATTTAGTATGCATATATAAGCGCAATTTGGTATAAGATCAGCGCAATTTGGTATATAGTAAGTGCAGTTTGGTAAAATCAAAGCGTAATGTGGTATAAATAAGATTACATTTGGTATATACTATATACGCAATTTGGCATAAACTAAGCGCAATTTGGTGTCAATGCTGTGTGCTCAGTTTGTAACAATTTCACTTATATTTCAGTATGAATTATTATGACACTGAACAGTGTCTGTTCGAATTCTTGATATTTTATGGTTTTCCGCTAATTATGTAAATATCGTTTCTAAATAGACCCTTATAGTCTTATAGGGAAGGGAGGTGACTGACAACGCCGTATTTACCCAATTTACTTCCTCCTGTAAAAACACCACCCTTCCGAGAGGGATTTGTAATAAACGCCCCTTACTAATGAATGCTTCTCTTTTCAAATAAATAAACCTCCCCCTCTTCCTATATCCTGTCTGAGAAATAGAGCAGTTCAAAGAACGTTGTTCAGTGCAAAAATGATTTTTTTTGCCACCCCATTTTGGCAGTACAGTCGATGGGTATATACCTTTCAGCCAAGAACTGGTTTACGGTTTATAGATATATATTATATGTAAGCTGTATTTCAAATCAAACCGATAAAACTTCAAATGTTGTATCTGAGGAGTAATCTTGTAATGAACGCCCCCTGTCTAAGAAACACCGCCCTTACAAGAGGGATGTTGTAATAAACGCCCCTCACTAATGATCTCATATTTCTTTTAAATGTATTTACTAACAACTTTCCTTCTTGCTTGAGATCAAGAAAGAGTACAAAGAGTATTATACAGCGCAGATGTTATATGAAAGCTGTGTTCCAAATAGAAGAAAGTCTTGCATGGTAAATGACATGCTAAACCTTTATTTCCAATCGCTGGCCCAGACACAATTTGCTGGTTTCAGTGAGGGACGCGCGTGATGAGTTTCAATCTATTTACAGCCGATAGGCGGAAGAAATGCAACCGGATTACCCAAGAGCGGTTTTAAAAGTACCCTTCATTTTATGGTCCGGTGATTAATGCCCTTATTAATCCGGAGCTTTTTGGATGAAAATCTTGTCCAGGTATGCCCTCGAAGCTGGCTTTTCCACGACATTTTGATTATAAAATAGGCGTTTCGGTACTATACTAATTATGCACCATGGAGTTTGGATCAATTTCTTATCGGAAGTATACCTATGCGGCTCAGTTTTACTGCTTTCTCAGGGGCGGATTTGAGGAAGAGGCTGGGCGGGCTGCCCCTCCCCCCCCCCCCTTTCAGTTGGCGACATGTCTTTCGTCCAGGCTATCTGTACAACGTGACACCTACTACAAAGGTTTGTAATTGACAATAATAAAAAAGATGGCGGCTGTACATTTAACCACAATACCGACTAATAGGCACATAGAAAGCCACATATATATTGTTGCTAAACTTGTCCCTGTACCAAAAACATTGGGGAATGCTAATTTTGAAGTTTGGGGACTCTTCAGTGCATTTTTGTGAGTGTTTTCAGGGTTTTCGTGCGTTACGAATTATGGGTAAATGTACCAGTCGCCATCTTTTTATTATGGTCAATTGGGCCCAGTTGCTCGAAAATAGGTTTAACGTTAACCCAGGGTTAAAGTTATAACAATGAGATAGGCTGTGATATCGAGTTTACGTAACTGGGTTTCTGAAGAATACTTCAATAATACTTTATTTTTAATTATTAGTTTATAGGCACCGGTTTATGTATTCCTAGATGATGTAATCAAATTAAAAATTATATTTGGCCTAACCATGAGTTAAAGTTAAACCACATTTACACGAGCAACTTTCCTTGAGAACAGAGAAGTGTTCTTGACAAGTTTCCTTCCTCGTGTAAACAACTTTTCGATGACAAGTTTATTTACTCGTGTAAGCGACGAAAAAAGTAGAAATGCAACAAGTTTTTTCCTTGACAAGTTTCCCTGTTCAAAAGCTGGCGTGCTAGGTTTTCAAAAAGGAATCTTGTGAAGGAAAACGTGTCACATTTCGACATTTTCCCTCGTTTACACGAGCACTAAATAAACGTGCCAAGGTAACAAATTGTCAAGGAAACTTGTTGATGTAAATGGGGAGCAGCTGGGACCAGATAGATATTTGTTATTTTGCTTTTCCACGCTTGGCATAAGACAAAATGATCGACACGTGAGCAACTTCCCCCTGCCGCGTCTTCCTGCCCTGTCCTAGTGTGACCGCTTACTGTTTCAATTGTCAAGGGACTGGTACTAGGACAAACACTCACACTGCTAATTGCTAATTTGAGGCCATTTAACGGTTTTTAAAAACAATGCACTACCTACTCGCACTAGTCACCCGGCAACCGTTTATATTCCTTCACAGAGAGAACCCGCCTCTTGCTGCGAAGGGAAACAAATCTCCAGCTCTACAGGAAGGCTACATTTGTACAAACAACATCATCAACTGAACCAGTGGTGAATAAAATAATAAATCTGGGAATAATAGCAGATGACAAGTTAATATATGATAATATGTGCCGTGTTTGGCACCCCTACTGCCCCCTCACGGTAGGAAGCACTAGTGCATGCACGTCTTGTTGAACAGGTTAAAAATGCCGGAAGTCTATCAAACTAGTCTCTTTAGAAAACTGTTTCCATTGGCAAATCGTAACAACGAAAATAGAATATCCCTCTACATTTTATATCATTATGATTTATGGTGAAGATTTTGATGGGTTGATTATAAAACGGATACCAAATATGGCAACTGCAAACCTCAGACTGCCCTGTAAAAAGCTAAATATGTCATTTCTGTCTTTTAAAATCTAATTTGGCATGGGCCCATTAATTTACAAGGAAATCGCAAATGTTTCGAATCGTTTCGGAAACTGAGCAAGGCGTATCGGGAGGACATATAGTATTTAAACTGACTATGCAAATGAAAGGGAGTTTCTAGCATAACGCGTTTGAAGTTAATATGTGTGCAGATGTGACCTTAATCTCCAAGTTTAAAGTTATCACCCTTAGTACACACATAAATTATTAAAATCCTTTCTTAATTGATATCAAAATAACAAGTATTTATATTTTGCAGGTATTTGTAAATGTCCTGGTGGGCTAACTTGTCTGTGTTATGCTAGACCACCAGACCACTTCTGATTCATATCATCCGATCCTGTTCCGGTTGTTTGCAAAAGAAGACATCCTCATTCACTAGCAAAACCTGCCATTACGCCCACCTCAAAATAGTGAACTTGAAACTTCCGCAATGTGTAGAAATTCGTGACCACATGAATGGAAGAATGAAGGAGCAAAATACGTGTAGCTGTTCCGTTACAGACGATGACCCTAGTGGCGGCAATCAGTATCAAATACCTCAAATATTTTATTATAATTATATTATTTTCCACTCTTCTTATACGTTAATTTATGGTATAAAGCATGTTTTCGAAATGTTTTTTATTTGTTTTTTTATACGCCACTCAGTTAATCCGATTTTCGCCCTCATAAGGGACAGTCGGTGGCCATTCATTCACTCAAACAAGTTTCGTTCAGTGGCAATGCATTCATTTCATAGCGTAGTGTATAATATCGGGGGTGGTGTTTGGTCTCAAGCGCTGCCTTCCTCTTCTCTTCAGCACTCAGGTGACGCGTATTTGTGTCTATTTCTGTACTCAACACGTCAGAAGTGGCGTAGCTGTTCTTTTAATAGAAAGGGCGAATAGGCCGGAAGGGTAATCACGGAAAGCCGATAAGGAACCTAGGATTGTGAGTCACGCGAGCATGCAATGACTGTATCACCATTTAATTAGATAAATAAATAAATAAATAAATAAATAAATATCTAAACTACACAATTAACTTGGTGGCGAGAAGCATGTGCTGCCACTGACAGCAGAACCTACGTCTACGTCTACACTTAACAAGACTTTAAAACGAATTTAAAATGACAGCACTCAAAGCATCGTTTGTCAGCGTTGTGACTTTTGACTTTGTAACACTAACAGATCTGAAAATCCTTTCAACAATTCAAGAAAGTAAATACAATAAACTCAGATTATAAGTTGTTATTTCAAGAACATGGTTTATACTTTAAAATGCAATAAATTACATGTTTGTGTTTTCGTCTGATCACAGACTAGTTTTAGCCGTTTATTAATTGTTCAAACCTATTCAGACCCGGCATATTGAAGTATAAATTAGCCAGAGAGCTAGTTGAACACAATATATAAATGTTTTGCTGTTCTGCTTTAAAGATGACACTCTTCGCGTCAGATGATGGATAAACGTGGTATAGGTAAAGAGAGTGGGGGTGAAAAAAATGAAGTAATTCATGTACAAAAGGGGTTAAAATACTGATCGTGAGAAGGGTCAAGATCAACCAATCCATGTAAAGACACATTACAACGAGTCTCACGGAGACCATGTTTCAATACAAATTTACGAAAGTTTTGTATAAAGATATGGACAACCACGAAATTTAGCAAATCAGTGTCACTCTCTAATATGGTTATTAAAGATATGTAATTATTTTAGCTCACAACATTTAATACTGGCACTGACAAACCGTAAATTGATTAAAAAAATGTTTATAAAACCGGACGTCTAGGCATGGACTACATGTGTCACTGATGGCCTTGTATCTGTATAAGTTGGGTTATGTCAAGTTGTGGGCGCAATAAACACCCACTCCTCAGGACTTAGGAGAAGTGGAACACACTATTCAAATCAATCCATGGCCATGCAGCAGAATCAAAGCTAAAGCGCAATCCCGCCTAAGCCCTAGTGTTATGATATTTTGTCTTGATTATCGTAGTTGCCAGAAATCGGTCATTACACTTTGTGGCTGTATTCCGGCGATCTTTTGATCCATACTATACTGATCTCATATTTTTGTTAAGTATCTCGTCAGTATTCTGTAACCAGTGATGCTTTTTCTGAGGGCGGATTATGGGGGTCCAATGCAGGGTCAAGTATTGTAACTCAATTACAGATACAAATAGTCAGTTCAAGAGTCAGTCTCACGACACGTCTTCAGTATTGTAGTGTAGTGGTGAGATTTATGGGCTCACCATGGCAATTGTTAAGGCAGCTCTTGCTGTTCTGACAAAAGGTGGGAAGGACTTTATTTCAAAACGACAAAGCGTATGTACTTCCCAGTATGATGTAAGGCCGAGCCGCTAATATCTACCGGTATACTTACAGTTACACGCCGGACGTACACGGAATTCATGCAAACAACTGCTCGGTACACATTAGTACACAAGTTCCATTCCATTTTACTACTGAAATTTCCATATACGCACACCCGAGCGGAGGAAATATCGTATGTGAAACACATTTTGTAGTTTTAAAACAGCAAAATTTTAATAGCATAATGTTGTAGTTTGATATCACAAATGTTTGACAGTGTTTGGTTATCAGTGCTTTAAATGTACCTGCAGATCAGCTATAAATTTGTAACTTTGTGTCATTAGAAATATAGAAGTTCCGGTTATTACTGCCTATATCAACGGAAACAAAACAAATGACGAAGCGAACTCACGCCCGCCAGAAAGTTGTAAGAAAGTCCTGATAAATCACATATATTTCCCATGTAGCAAGTATAGGTTGGGATTCTGGATTCGATCCCCCCTCTTAATCACCCCGCTGCTAAAGCCAAAGGTAAAGGCAAAGTCAAAGTAAAAAGGTGAATATGTCTATGCCAGAACGGCTTCTGAAACGTAGCGATCATCGGTAGCTTTTAGATTCAATTATTTGACACAACTCAGCGCTTGTCGCATGTGCGTGATACATTTAAAGCTGAAACTGTACATGTATTGTCTCACACAAACAGTTCCACTCAACAGCTTTACATTGAAACCGGCTCCGTTCCTACTCATGTTACATACAATTACAAGCTTCACCTCAGTAGCTCTTTATGGGGAGTAGTATGGGGAGGATTTTGACTCACATAGAACCAGAACCAAGTACATAACGCAGTGCGTTCATAATCCAAGCGATTTGGTACCTGTATGTACAAATTATGGAATATTGTAGGAAGTTCAGTTATGACCACCAACCTGAACGCCCACAGCGCAGGTAAAGAGACATCTTTGCTGCCCCGTTATTATCAACTAAATATTGATAATGTGTCACTACTCAGTAAGTTCCAGTAGAGAGTAAAAGAGGATGGATGACGCTCAAGTAACCTGAAAAACGACACATTCATAACGACCAATATATGAACAGGAAAACTACTTCGGGGGCGTTTACTATTGTGGTGTTAAAAATTAAAAAAGCTTTTAGTAAAACAAGCTTGTCTTCAGCAAAATAAAGGCCCAAAAGGTTTACACCAAGTGATCATTTAGTAGTTCTAACAGTGTACTGGAGTTTCACAGATAAAATGGTATCGCTGGCTTTGTTTAATTTCGATAGCACATCGGGTTGTTAAACGTGTAGGGTGGGTTGCTGTTCTTAGATCTATCATTTTTTTTGCTAATTTTTGCTCCAATGTATCCTTCCCACGCCGGCCGCAGCTTCTCGCCATTTTTAAATTGCTTCGTGTATATTTACTGGCCGCAACAAATACAATTTACTGAAGGAAACATATATTCCCCAGCCCTACACTCGGTGCGTTATTTGATGTCTACGGAATCGCTAACGAACGCTAACTCCCTGTCTAGCTGCTCATACTTCTTTTGGTTTTACTTGGACCATGTGGCCCCTTGGCCCTAGGCGAATTTCTCACTGTTTGGGCTCTCAAAATGTAAAAAGAAACAGAATTCTTTCTTTTTTAAACCGGGAACCTTCAGTTAATATGCTATTAGGTGCTACTGAACTTATCGGAAGGTCTCGTTTCAATTCATTCGTACTTCTTCGGGCCATTGGTTAGTTCGCACACCTGGTTTCACTCCTACGCAATACAAGCTCTTCATTACAGCGACGGGTCGCCCACACTAATTTGCATAATCCAGCCTTGCTCGACGACCAGATCCATATAATCAGTGGTCAGCGTACCTCGTCGTGTCTTGTAACATTTCTTGCCACGAAAAGCACAGCTCGAAGCTCGTCAACAGCTAAGACAGAGGATTACGACAAACAGCAAGGCAGTCAAATATTCTAGCGGAGTATTACGAAGTTGCAATCCGATTCCAAATGGCATATCCCCGTTTTCCAGCCTATGAAGGTAATTCTCTTTCAGTCTAGTACTTGTATTTAACTATTTTGCTGTTTGCAGGGTAACCTTACACTAATGCTAGTTGGTGCAGGGACTAGCCACCCTTGTTTATTTCCTACCTCAACAACGTGGCTTTAGTTATTTGTCTATAACAGCAACCAGCTTGTTTACGTCAGGTTTATATGATTACTGTAAACATAAGCTGCACTTCCTAAGACACAACAACTTCTGCGATACTCGACAGGTCTATTCGATATCTGAAGCAACTTCAACAGTCCTCTAATGCATCATGGCAGTCAACAGTGCATTACTGAAAATGTACAGACTTTATTGGATAGCTGCCTTTCGTTTATCTCCGGAAACTACAGCACAGCAATTTCAAACTTTCACTTGGTGAATATTCGGGTTTACAAAATCGTACCACGCACTCGCCGAGACAAGAGAAGCTGAAGAAGGACTATACAAAACCTCAGTATCAATTCGGTTTAGCTACATGTTCGCATGCATTTCAAACACAAAGCAATAAAAAAACAAGGGAATAATCTATTCTACCACGCTTTTAAAATTTAAACGTTTTTTGTCTATCAACGATTCTTTTCTAAAGATCGGTGTGACGGTAAAATTGCTTCAGTTACAAGTATAACTATATGGCAGACTGGCGCATCAAATATTTAGAAGAGGATAAACTTTCGCCAACATGATCTAAACGCCACTGAATGCAGAGTATTTTCTGACTTTAATCCGGCAGTCAATGCACAACCACAACTGCTGAGGTATTTGATAAATATATTGTAATATCTACAGTAAATATTGCGCCTAAGTTCAGTTTTTCTTGATTTTGAGGTAGCAGAATTAATTCTGCGTGGGCCGTAGTTTTAAACCTTAAGGTCTCTGTGTTGCTAGCTGTTGTTGTTGTAGCGTTTATTCGTACTTACCTTATCGCCCATGTTAGCATAAAAAGACATCAGTTCCTTCTTGGCTTGTAATATACCCGCAGAGTTATTCATTTTCTGACAAAAGAAACTCGTGTTCAAGTTCTAAAGTATAAAACACGTAGAAAATGATACGTGCCATGCCACAAATTCATTCAGGTTTTCAGCAAGCTTGTCTACACCAGACTACAGTGTCAGTCGGCAGAGACCACTAGGTCCCCGCGTTCAGCCGATTACCAGGCAATATATTACATATTATAAGGCGCTGTCATTCCTTCTTTAAAATATCTTTAGGCTACTGACAGATGACAAAAATGTTTAAACATATATTTTCTGTACTAAACTGCAAAAGATGCAAATAACCTGGCATCAATATAAGATTAAGCTACTTGACGAAACAAACAGTGTATTAGCTAATTTCTTTCGCGTTCTTAGAGTTTCGTCTTTCTCTGAAAAAGCACAAGTTTCTATGTTCACAGGACACGTGGCATTTCTGGACTCACATGCATTGTGCATGCAGTTCAAGGACAAATTCGCCGGACACGTCACATCTTAATTAGGTGCTTCAATTCGTTTAAGTTCCTACCACATACCCTCATAGAAGCAAGGTTTCAGTAAAACCATCCTTTTAAAACAAAAACACGAACAACTCAATGTGAGGTGTTTTGCTATGAACTTTTTATTGATACACCAGACAACATTATCCATTAAATCGTTTGCCCTTTCCATACATTGTCTTCCCTTGATAAGCTTCTTAAAAAGGCATCCTTGAATATAGAGCTACTATAAATATAACGTAACAAACTTACCAGTTATTACCGTATGCTTCACAATTTCATAGAAACCTGGGCTTATTATTTCTTCTATTATGCGAGATGTCTTTGGTTAATACCAGAATAACGTCATGGTTTTGACTACATGCACTCTGCATGGTGACGCCTCAACATTACACATGGATATTAACTAACCCGAACGATCACTCTGAAACAAGCGGATTCGCTTGCCTCTTAAACAAATGTTGAAGACATACCTTTTAAAATATTTTTAAAATACAATTTTATCATTACACATAGTCACAATCTTTTTAATATATCGTACACAGTTTTATATATATATACAAGTGTACTTTTATTGTATAGCGCTATATAAAAATATTTCTATTATTATTATATTATTATAAGAACTGATATAAACTATATATATATTCCATATAAACTGATATAATTTGCACCCACAGATGTTCACAGTTCACACCAATAT
>JANVCH010069398.1:0-10336 GCA_025505405.1 Epizoanthus rinbou | reverse complement strand
TGGGCATTTCAGCCTCAAATTGTTCTTAAATTGTTCTTATTTCTATAATTAGTAAGATTGCTGTAGTTTGAAAAAAACCCCTTAAATTAAGACAACCTCGTTCCTATAGAGTTGTTGCGAAAACAATACTTAGCGTTTTATTGCGGCTGACTCGGATTAAGTAACGAATCTCAGTATTTCGTCTTGAAACATTGTTGTGGCTCCGAGTCTTCCCAGCCTCAGATTGTCTTAAACTGTCCTTAAAGTTTGGGCGATCTGAGCCTCGGTATTCTTATATAAAAAAGCGTGTATTAAATTCGTTTGCAGGCCTTTGCAACTAAAACTAAAGCCCTAGTATTGACAGATACTTCTTGCAAAACAAGCAGCATTTCAAGTAGGTTTAGTGTAATACTCTGACACTCTGTTCTTAAGTGTTCTCCCAAGTAAACTGACCACATTTTACAACTTTTGTATTAGAATAAGATAACCCAGATACAACAAGGCAAGCAAAATAGATACAGTCATATGTACTTTACAAGGAGTATAAATAGGAATCGCTCAATACCCATCAAACAGCATTTGATTGGCATTGTTATTGTGTTGTAAAAGCGTCTTATGGCAAATTCCAATGAATTTGTATACAGCTATTTCAAAAACGTTTGACGTCTTCAAAGCGCAATAGGTAATACGCGAAGCACAATTCTCAGCTCTCAAGCGTGTAAATTTTGCGAATTACTGAAAACTATTCAATCAAATCTGTACGTACTTTCCTAGTTCTGTGTGTTGTTCGGGAGACAGAGGAAGCTAGTCACAATTACTTTGGTGTTTGGCATTGCACTTTCCCTATTGCGTACTGCTCTTTGCGGATGTCAACCTTTTGTGAAATAGCTGTATATAATCACATATCGAGTGTCATTTGGAATAAGTATGCACGAGTGAAATGCTCAGAGAGTGACGAAACTCACAAGCCTGAAAAACGAGTGCAGTTTGCGTTATTGGACATTTTCACAAAAGTGTATTTATTCCAAGTTACACAAGAATATGCAATTAACTGGTTAATCACATGACTGTATAGCGTATAAAAGATTTCTGTTTCTTTTCCACTATTTTGTCAAGTCAAATTTGAACAAAAGTGAGTGCGCAAGTCAATTTTCGCGCCATTACATGAACTCAAGCGAGTGCTTGCCGTAAGTTTCCCGCCAATTAGCTGTGCTACCATTTGCCAATTTACATGCAGAATCCTACTGTTTAGTCAACCAATCAAATTTTGATTGAGAAAATTGCATAAGTGTGAAGATCTAGCTCATATTTGAACTGTGTTTGGAATAAATGCAGCGATTAAATAATCTGAAATCTCTATCTATGAGATTAACAAGAGGATCGCATTTTCTGACTCAAGAACTGTCGAATCACAAAGGTTACCCACTGCACTGTCACTCACATTTTCTCAAAAAATCCAGGACTGTCCAGGAGCCTTCCAAGCTTTCTCCAGGACATTTCCAGCAGTATTTTAAAAACATTTTTCTGAAAATAAGTTAGAAAATATTCAAAGCTTTTCTCAAATGTACTATTTCTGGACAAACTGATTTATTTTTTTAATTTTCCGAGAGCATTCCAGGAGTCTGAATGTAAAATTTCAGGACTCTCAAGGATTTTCAAGAAGAAATGAAATATACGAACCCTGTGGTCACAGCTCACACATTCAAGTGGTTATTGATGCTATTTTTACCTACTTGTAAAACAAAGTATTCATGAGGAGGAAACACAACTCATAAAGGCAACCCATTACACTGTCTTTGTTACTCACACAAAGCCGACCACGCCGTTGATAGACATGGAGCATGTATATAAACTGCATCAACAATTTAGGTCTTGTTCCCAGTATTTTACAGGCCTGTGTAACTCTAATGTGCGAGCAAAAGGAAAAGAGACTGGTGACTGGTGAATGTGTGGGGTTAAAGTCTCACAACCATGTGCTCTTCCCATCATCCTTTGCATGAAACAGAGATCAATGAGATGACTGGTTCACCAAAGCCAAGGCTTAACCAGCCTGAGTTCCAGCCCCAGGCCAATTACAATGTATTCACCCATGCCCAATCACCCTATATACGAAAATCCGTAATCTGGCTAAGTTTTGCGGCTGGAATCCCAAATCTTGCCAATTTTGATCTCGGGATGACTCTCCAATTCACAGCGATGCATTCCAGAATCCAGTGGGTCTGAACCTGGATCTAACAGATTGTTAAGATTGGAGTCCAGAATCCAAAGAATTAGGAATCTAGAATTTCACATTGTCCATGAATTCTGTTGCATGGGGCAAATGTATGCATTTTGTTCTAGGTAAAAACTTTTTTTTTGTTTACTGGGTATTTGTAGAGCAAAGATAGGCTGGCATGAGTTTCTGAACACTTACACAGAAATATATGGCTATTACACTGTTGAATGACATAAAAAAGCTTCAGGTTAACTATCCTTGCCATGATGCAATGTGCCAGATATGAATTCTGACAAGTAACACGGCAACAAGATCAGCAGTTGGGAGTGTTGTACCAAGTTCTCACTATGACAAGGGTCAAGCCAGATACCAAGAGATGAGCACTATTACCTATTCTCAAACTCAGATCAGCAATCTTTGGGCCTCCAGCAGATTCCTTTGCATCTGTATAAACTATATTCTCGTTAACAAAACTATGGAAAATATGTGTCCACATCTTGCTATAAAGCATTAACAAGCAACAGGAATATTTACCCCAAGTGTTAATTTATGTACAACAGATACGGGCAGCATATCCTGGGCTACATAGCGGCAAGTACTTGTCCATCTGTCATCTCTAGCCTTTGGCGCGATTGTATGTTGTATTATTTTTCAGTCCACAATAGAAGTGTATTGTCCCAGATTAATAGGTTGATGTCTTGAACACTCCAAACACATCCATAGCCAGGCCTCATGATACCTCACTGCCGCATAGGCATTCTCCCTGACGATGTAAATTGCTCCTGCAGATTTAACATTTGATGGTTTTAGTAGATGCCTACAGTACACACTTTGGGTATTGGGCTCAGGAAAGGGTTAGATTGTTTGTCTGTCTGTTATGTGTATATATACATATCAGATCCATATACACATAAATATATATGCATACATTTTGTTTTTTTTAATTTAATTTTTTAATTTTATTAACTTCGCCATTAAATTTACAATTGAACAGAAGAAACAACACACACACACACAAACACATTAAATAATAAATTACTCATGGCAGGGTTACCGCAACAGCGTTGGCCAATTACTGCGGGCCCGGATTAAGTCCTGTCGCCATCTATACACCGTGTGCTTTTTTGTTTTATCCAATTCATATTGTAGTTTTATTTTGGGAAACAAATACAACAAGCATAAAATAAAAGCTAAAGAACAACGACAGCAACAACAACAACAGAAACTTTATTGGTAGACTACATCTTAGTTATTATAAAACTATTTATAACTAGATGAAGTTATGGATTTGTAATGTGTTATTGAGTACTCTTGTGTCATTTCCGTAGGTGAGAGAAGCCCCACTGTATCACTTGATCAAGGCCCGTGTACAGAAGAAAATGGGGAGAGCAGATGAAGCCGTCAGGACTCTCAATGCTGCCATGAATCTACCGGGAGTCAAGAAACCCAGTACGTTGTATTATTCTATATATTCAGGAAATTTCCACATTGAGCTGGCTGTTTTTTTTTTGTGTGCGCACATTTTGATTTTTGCTCATGACGTTAGTAATACTAACCATGTAATACCGAGACCAGAATAAGCTCAGCATTCTGATAGTGTTTTAAAATGTTTATTTTTGTGGTAACAGTGTTCTTTCTGTAACAAAGCATTTTAAAATTACTGGTATTATCCCGTTAACTAGATGCTCGTCTGCAAAGAGTTTAAGGTCACTTTTTGCCACAACATCAGACCTCTCATACAAATGGGAAACCTATTTCTTTACTTTATAACTGCTTGCATAACCTCTTCAGGTCTGACTCACGTGTAGCTTGTACACAGATGCTGAGGAGAGAAGAGTCGCTCTGAATGATAATAATAATAATAATGATAATAATGATAATAATAATGATAATAATAATAAATTAATAAACTTTGTTCACGAATCTGTTTAAAATTGAGCATTATTTTCTGCTAATTGGGGACACAAATAAAATATAACTAACTTCTGTGGGCAGGCAATCTTCATGTGCAGATCTTTCAAGAGCTGGACTGAATTGCATCAGCAGGTCCAAACTAATAACACCTTAGAAGGTTTTTTTGTTTTAGTTTGGATTGTTTTATTGAAATGTTCAAAATTTAATCTTGGTCTGAAGTGTATATTAATTACAATTAATCAAACCATGCTGAAGCCACAGTTCCCTGACGTAACACATACATTATATGTATAATCAATGTTTTTATGAGTGCATACATGTATAACGAGTATTAAAGTCATGAGTCAACTTCCAACTATTCCATGTCTTTAGTAGTTTTGGTTCCTAACTTTAACCTTACCCTTAACCTCTAACCTCTAACCCTACCACTAAGCTTAAGGCCTACGCTCAAGCCTAACTTTAACTTTAATATTGACACTAATCTTAACATTTACCTTGACCTTAACCTTAATCCTCACACTAAACCTACCCTAGTCTCGAAACCGCTTGCAAATTGACTCATACAGTGAACATAAAGTACCCTGATGTTTGCCTGGTAAATCTTCCTACAGTCATTATATTGTAGTACAAACCTGAAGTAATCATTCTTGCTTCTAGTGCCCGATGTCAAAACTGTTAAACGAGGAAAGAACACCTCCATCACCAATAATGACAGGGTGTCTGTGTACATGGAACTTGTAGATGCACATCTTCAGGCTGGCCAGGCGGTATGTAGATTGTGACAGGGTGTCTGTGTACATGGAGCTTGTAGATGCACATCTTCAGGCTGGCCAGGCGGTATGTAGATTGTGACAGGGTGTCTGTGTACATGTACATGGAGCTTGCAGATGTACGTGTGCAGGCTGGCTATATATATTGCAGTATGTAGATTGTATTTACATGGAGATTGTACAGTAAATGCACATCTTCAGGCTGGTAAGACAGTAAATAGATTGTGACAGGGTGTTTACATGGAGCTTGTATTGTGCATGCTGTCGGCCAGGCAGTAATTTGATTTTGATGCTGAATTTCGAATTACTTTATCTTGGTTAAGTGAAGAATGTAAATATCTACACCTGCTACATTCGTGTTTGAATGAAACGGCAGATTTCTGTTCTTTCCATTTTCCAGAATCTTGCTATTAGTCCCGCTTTGGAACAAAATGCAGCTGAACATCTGATCTCTGCTTTATATTTCAGCATGAAGCAACAAAAGTAATGACAGATGCTATGAACGAGTTCAGTGGAATGCCAGAAGAAGTCAGGTGTGTGAAGTGCATGTAGTCTTATCTGTAGGCCATTTAATTATCTTACCACAACTTCAGTGTCAAAATGAAACGAAACTCTTGGTAATGAAAAAGCCTCACCTACTTAGTGCTTAGTGAATCTAGGATTAGACTATGACAATCCAACAGCATCTCCTGGAGGACGTTATGAAAGTCTAACAACTCAAGAACTTGTACAGATGAAAACAGGGTTAACGATGACAGAACCTATTGGATAGAAATCTTAGAGAATGGTAGGGAATATAATGAAGATTGGGATAAAAAAGAAGACAATCCCTTCTCTTTTTACCTACCCCCAGGATTGATTGTTGTTCAGCCTTTCCCACAATTGCGGAAATGTCCTACACATTATTGTTCTAAATTGTAGGATGACTGACGTGAAAACAGAGTGAATTGATTTCCATTCCGTAGTAAGGTGGTGGATAATAAGATAATAGAAACTCTTTAAAATTAGTAGAAATGCTTTTCTCGCACTACGTTGCTATTTAAAGGTAAAGTACGTAATATTGTGAAGGCAGGTACGAAATGAAACTATAACCCTGTAGGAGAGAGCAGCTTTAGTTGCCTTCAGGAACAGAGTGAGAGGATGCTCAAGACTAAAGTAAGTTTGGATGTTTTTCTCTATTTACAGGGTCAGTATTGGTAATGCCGACCTGACCCTTAACAGGGGGGACACTGATCAGGCTCTGGCCATCTTACGACAAGTCACACCAGAACAAAGGTAAGAAAACAAATGAGGCAACTGACAGTCTCGTGTATGCGATGAAACTCAAGAAACTGAAGTTATTCTAGACATGTTATCTAGCATTTCTCTCGTCACAGACGCAAGTCTTGGATTCAGAAACAGTGATTTTATATTTTGAAGAACAAAAGCTAGAAATATTACACCATTTACATGTAAATCAGTACTGTACCACAACAATATCATTTTAAGAATAACAGGCAGTTTCATTTTATTGGTGTCTTGATTAAGAGAGATATCTCTGGTATTATGAGCTGAGCTTATCTTTGATTTCATCATTAGATAACCAGTTTTAAAAGGAGACTGTTCAAGTACATCAAAGTCATTTGCGCAAATTATTAAAGATTCTTTGGATTTTATTTTCACCTAGCACTTTATATAATGTACCACTGTTTACAGATATGCGTTGTCTCTTGCAGCTATTATGTGAAAGCCAAGGAGAAAATGGCGGACATTTATCTAAATCACAGGAAAGATAAACGGTTGTATGCATCCTGTTACAGGTAATTGCAATCAAGCCCACAACTTGAAACTGTTAATACATGTACATGAAGATGTTCAACTAATACTTGAACCAATCTTGTGTTTTTATTGTCTTTATTAGGGAGTTGGTAGACAAGAATCCAAGCCCACACACGTGTCTACTGCTGGGCGATGCCTATATGAGTATACAAGAGGTACGCTGTATAGCATAATAGAATGTAATAAAATACTTTCGATTCAGGTACCAAGATATGATGGGTGCTTCAATAGACCTAAACTGTGAATGAGCTCTCTAGGTAGGGCAAATGGGAAAAAATGAAGTATAGAAAACTACGGATATAGTGGGCGGTAGCGGTGGAGGGGGAGGGGAGGGAGAGGAAATGGGAGAGTCATTCTACAAACTATTCACAAAACCCTTCTGCTCCTCATATTATTTGATACAGTTGGTATATCACCCCGATTCAGTCCATACATCCGACAGTGTGATTGTTACGACCACTTACGATGTGAAATAATGATCTAACGGTTAAATATGCCAATATATTATTTTCTGTATGGACGCATAACTGATGTCAATATCAGATTATGTATCACATCTCGTACTTGTAGTGCAACAGAACTGTGTTAGCCTAGGTTATTGTACATGTATTGAAAATGATTTATACCCTTCAGCCAGAGAAAGCAATCGAAGTGTACGAGACAGCCTTAAAACGTAATCCCCGTGACGGTGCCTTGGCTAGCAAGATTGGTCAGGCTTTGGTGAAGACCCACCACTACGGAAAGGTACGGTAAATGTTACAGTTGGGAGAATTGGTTCTTACATCAAGAAGAGAATTATAGTCAAGACTGCTTTGGAAGGCAGTATCGATATATGTCAATAACTGGATAATGTAGCTATAGCTATGGTCATATTTATTATACTGAAATAGAAATGATTGATTCTACAGAGCATTAAGGAACCTGGTAGTTTAAGTGAAATCAATACTGTATTTGGAGTGATCGCTAGGTTGTTAATTATATACGCTCGCACTGTGTTTGGTTTCGCAGCATTGCAGATGGAAGGTATCAAGGATTGCTTTGGTTTTGACTAGTTCATTTCATTCTGTGTATACACTAGTATAGTACAGAGTGGCAGTTGTTTGAATTGGTTTTTATGTTTCTTTTCAGTATTATTATATGTCATCATATCCAACTTATTACTTTGACACAGGCGATCAATTACTATGAAGCTGCTCTCAAGAGTGGACAACAAAACTTCCTAAGGTATCCTATATACATCGTATAGATTAGACACGGAACATAGCTATAACATACATGTTTAGCATGCAGAACTTTACATTCGCCACTCCAGAAACTACCAAAGGACTGGGTCCGTTTACCCAAACGATCCCATAAAGCAGTGCTGCAAATGCTAATTTGGCCTGAAGGAACAAAACTAAATCATTGCCCCGTACGAATTGTAATGTGATTCACAGGCATGTAGTGCATCTCCTAAGTCCGTTCCCCACTCCAGGAACTACAAAAGGACTGGGCCCGTCTACCCAATCAATCCCAGAAAGCAATGCTCCAACGAGAGCTTTGCACAATGTGTCATTAACAGTATTTCGCAGGCTATTGTTTTGTTATCTCATCTAAGAAACAATGTAATTAATAAACGCATTATGCGAATCACATCACAGTTCGTACAGGTTAATGATTCGGCTTGGTTCCTTCAGGTCAAATTAGCATTTGCAGCATTGCTTTCTGGGATTGTTTGGGTAGACGGGCCCAGTCCTTTTCAGTTTCTGGAGTGGAGAATTGTTTCTTAGATGAGATAAAGTAATGCATATTGTGTCTAAACAATAGCTTGACAAACACTCTTGATGACACATTGTGCAAAACATTCGTCGAAGCATTGCCTTCTGGGATCGTTTAGCTAGACGGGCCCAGTCCTTTTGCAGTTTATGGAGTGGAGATTTGTCACTGCATCTTCGTCGACCTATATCGAATATTTTTAAAAATTTGAAACATACAAATTAGCTAATTCAAGCTTTGAGCCAGGTTGGACAATTTAAGCATCAAAATTATTTTCAAATATGATACACATAAACATGTTTAGTCTGAAATTATGCGGTATAAATCTTAAAAAGTACATGTGTTAAGATAAGAGGAAGAGCCTTAGGGCTGTTCTAAAAATATCAACCAATCAGTAAGTTATACATGCATAGATTGATTGATTCTTTGTACCCTATTGGTTATAGTGACTGTACCTGTTTGTTGCTATTACACAGATACGACTTAGCAGAGCTGTACCTGAAGTTGAAGAACTGTGAGAAAGCTGAGAGGGTGGTAAAAACGGCTCTGGAACAAGAAAAGGGTGAGTGTGGTTAGAATACATAAATAATAACCCTTATCATCATAACCCCTCAACACACACATGCTCTTGCTTGCGTTATTGCCAGTCTCCAAGACTAGAAATACTGCTTCTTTCACATAAGAAGTGGAGCAGAGGAAAGATGCACTCACACAGACCCAAATGCGGGATGCGCGCATGCGTACACACACACACGCACGCACGCACGCACGCACGCACACACACATGCCGGATCACACACACACATGCATGCATGGGAACACATTTGCACACACAGACGCACGCACACGCGTATGCACACTCAGATATATTCACATGTACTTTGCTGTCCATGTATAGTGTAGACAAAGTTATCCTTTCTGTTCTTGCCAACCCTTTGTAGCCAATGACTTGCCCTCTTTAATGGGAGAAATCCGATTACTGATGTTGCTAGCCAGAGTACACCAGAAGGCAAACAGGGCAGAAGAGACAATGAAAACCTTGACAAGAACCAGGGACGTGCAGAGCAGGTATTGATTCTTTACTTTCCATTCCATTCCTCGGTATGCTTCGTGGATATAGTTTGTGGATGTTTCACTACATTTCTTGCAGACTGAGATTACATGCTCTAGGAAGCACTTCCCACAGATGGCAATATAAACCGAGTGCAATTTGATATAAATGGAGTGCAATTTGATATAAATAGAGTGCAACTTTTTTATAAACAGGATGTAATTTGGTATAAACTGAGTGCAATTTGGTATAAACGGAGTGCAATTTGCTATAAACAGAGTGCAATTTGGTATAAACCGAGTGCAATTTGTTATAAACTGAGTGCAGTTCGGTATAAACTGAGTGCAATTTGGTATAAACTGAGTGCAATTTGGTATAAACGGAGTGCAATTTGGTATAAACCGAGTACAATTTGGTATAAACCGAGTACAATTTGTTATAAACAGAGTGCAATTTGGTATAAATAGAGTGCAATTTGGTATAAATAGAGTGCAATTTGGTATAAATAGAGTGCAATTTGGTATACTGAAACGGAGTGCAATTTAGTACTGAGAAGCGGAGTGCAATTTGGTAGAAACAGAGTGCAATGTGGTATAAACGGAGTTCAATTTGGTAGAAACTGGGTGCAATGTGGTATAAACGGAGTTCAATTTGGTAGAAACTGGGTGCAATGTGGTAGAAACGGAGTTCAATTTGGTAGAAACTGGGTGCAATTTGGTAGAAACGGAGTTCAATTTGGTAGAAACTGGGTGCAATTTGGTATAAACGGAGTTCAATTTGGTAGAAACTGGGTGCAATGTGGTAGAAACGGAGTTCAATTTGGTAGAAACTGGG
>JANVCH010069387.1:0-10338 GCA_025505405.1 Epizoanthus rinbou | reverse complement strand
ATTCCAACACATGAAATCCTGTGAAATTCCCAAATTATTCTTTCAAGTTTCATAGCGAATGTCCGGTTGTCGAGGCGGCGTGACATCTTTCTACTTGAATGAACTGTACACGTTTGGCCATTTCACCGTTTCGTTTTCCTGTTTGCATCCATAATTTTGTCCATTGTAGTCAAAATTATGTTAGTGTATACATCGAGGTAGAATTCTCAGAGAGAGAGAGATGAAAACTTTGTGGAAAATCGATGCATTGTCCATCTGCATGTTTGAACACCGCGCTGTGAGTTGTGCGCATGAGCAGATGAGCGATACAATTAAAATTTAATTGTACGGCTTGTGATACAATTAGGGATTAATTGTATCGCTCACAACCAATCAGAAGCGAGCATTTATGCTACCCGTATGATTAGTCAAAAAATAAGACCTTTTCAAGGACTTGAAAATACAAAATAAGACTTTTTAAGATCCCGCGGGAACCCTGATGTCTAACTTGGTGATTTCTGTCCATTTCGTCAAATCCTCTTCTTCATTCAGACGGAATAAAAATCATACCACGAGGCTTATGTGCTCTAGACCGTAAATCAGTCTCATTTTCTTCCACACATTTTTGCCCATATATTTCTCGAATCACACAAGCAAAGCAAATCTGTGGGAACAAGTTTGCATTCTACAAAGTACCACATCATCCATTGATATGCACAAAATATACAATTATTGTTCTCTCTTGTGATTTTTTAAAAGACCCTGTGAATAGAATATTATGCCGAAGTTGATTTGTAAAAAGTTGGGTTGACCTTTGTCTTGTATAAAACCCAGAAATGGGGATGAAGAAAAATCATTCCATGCTGAAATTTGAACCGTTCTATCAGAAAAAAGTATAAAAGATAACTCGCCTGCCCTAACTCAGCTAAGCAGGTGCCCTTGGCACCCAGACTAACAATAGCATGTAAATAACATCAAAATACAACACATGTGGATGAACTGGCTGAAGTATGCACCAGCTAACAGAGTTATCTTGATCCATGTTAGCAAGGTCATAAGCCACACTCACCTCTTAAGCTGCACCCCTATTTTCAGAGGTTTAAGGTGGTCGCTTCTAATTAAAATGTGACAATATTACTACTACTACTACTAATAATAATAATAATAATAATGGTTTATTAGCATATCCACGAGGTAGCTCTTTTCATGCTAAATACAATAACAAATACAATTAGAATTTAAAAGTTAAATATAGAATATGAACATGTATGCCAACAGTTGTTGAAACCATTATTGTATTAACACTTGCTAAAAAAATAAGTTATGACTAATAATATTTTTGTGATAAAGCTGCAAATAGAGATGCATATCCTTAACAATAGAGGCCCAACTTAAAAGTGTGCATGAATACATAGAGGATCTTACATGGCTGTGTGAAGATATGGCTTTTATCTTCTAATGTTGAATGTAGTAACACACGAGTGAGTGCAGTGAACGAGTGTGTTGCAAAATTCGACACGAGAAGGTAAAAGCCGTATCTTCAAACAGACATGTAAGTTTCTTTTTATCATATGAAAATCCATAAGAAAAACCGAACTTCTGAGCCAACGAACAAGAACATCAGCTGACTTTGTTCAAAAAAGCATAAAATAACCAACGATATTTTATATGTACAAAGATATGACTTTTATCAACACTGTTAATACTCAGCATCTGTGATATCGGTTTCTCGTAACTGTAAATTGTTTTCTTTTGTTTTGCGGGAGGTGGACTCCACAGAAGACAACATTTGAAAATAGTACTTTGTAGTGTAGTTTACCTTATCTCTTGCAAATATATTTGTATGGATCAGAATGGGAGTCACTAAACTGACCTCAGTGGATGTAGTCACGTCAAGTTCGGGTACCTTAGGGTCCCGATCAGAATAGGGCCCAGCCTCCTTCGCAGTCGTTGGTGACGCTCGTGAAGCAAGCTAAGAAAGACCTTAATAGATGTTGAGATAATAAATTCTTGAAGGCAAGCAAACTTAAAATAGCGCATGTTACTCCATTAATTGTGCCACAAATGACACTCGAAATATCCAAATATGGTCTGCGCCATTAGCTCCGCCCAGCTACTTACATTTGTTTGAAGTTAGAGCCAATCTCGGATTTTCCCAGAGAAACGCACCCGATAGATCGCTGATATGTATTGCCTCCTTTGTATATCATCAATAATACAAGAATAACACACTTGGAGTGCGTTTCATTGGGAAAATCCGAGATTGGATTCATGCTACAGATTCGACGAATTCTTGTTGACGAAAGAAGCAAAACTCTGAAAATCGATTTTTCTTGTCGTGACAAAAAATAAAGTTAACGTGGCAGAACACGACAATTACTGTTAGCTATAACAAATCCCAAGACTGATTCGTTTTTGGATTGTCCCAAAGACACGCCTTGGATGAATCCGTGTTTAATACATCTTCAGTATGGATTCCAAGGATTTTAAATCTGTTTTTGGATTTTCCCAAAGAAACGAAACTCTCAGTTAAGACATTACAAATGTAAAAAAATGTATACTATAACATCGAGTACAAATAAAGGTATTGTTGTTGTTGTTGTTGTTGTTGAGAATCCGGATTCCGATTTTTCACAAAAAAGCACACGTATGAACTATGCAAAAGGAAGGGGTTTTTTTGGGGGGGAAACGAGAAATGATAATCAGTACTAACCCACCAGGAGAGATGAGAACAATATCAATCCACAATAAGAAAATGAAGAAAAGGACTGAGTCAATACATATATATTTTTGAGATGCTTCAATATTTTCACGGAATATTTTACAGGACTCTGTTTAAACCAGCCAATGTGCGAAATTAGAAATTCCTGCATGTTAAAATATTTGATTAAATAAATAAATAATTAAAATAGATAAGGTGTACATCCCATAGGGAATTCGCGTTATTGTTAATCTTGTTTAAAACAAGTTTTATTTGTTAACGAAAACTAAGTGTCTCCATTCGCAATGGAATTGTACCGGTTAGTATTTAGCTGTTTTAAACCGGATTCTTACAACTCCTTCAAAATTCCCGCAACCCTTTTGTACTACAAACGCCCTCCATGGGAAGTTCCTCTGCCTGTTGTATGCCTTTGTTTGCCTGTTTATCTGTGTGTCCGTCTGCCTGTCTGTTTGTCTGTCTGTCTGTCTGTCTGTTTGTTTGTTTGTCTGTCTGTCTGTCTGTCTGTCTGTTTGTTTGTCTGTCTGTCTGTTTGTTTGTTTGTTTGTCTGTCTGTCTGTTTGTTTGTTTGTTTGTCTGTCTGTCTGTCTGTTTGTTTGTTTGTCTGTCTGTCTGTCTGTCTGTTTATCTGTATATCCGCTTATTTCTGTCATTCTGTCTTTCTGTCTATCTATCTATCTGTGTATTTCCCTCTCTGCCTCAGTCCGTCTGCCTGTCTGTCTGTCTGTCTGTGGCTGTCTGTCTGTCGGCTTTTGCCTACCTCTCTTTCTATGACTGTATGTCTGTCTCTGTCTGTCTGGCACTGTCTGCCTCTGCCTGTATGCATGTGTGATTGTCTGTCTGTACCTGGCTGTTTCTGATCCCTTTGTCGGTCTGTTTACAGATTACCAAATATGTGATGACAAAGAATAGGTTTTCATCTTTACGAAAGGGGTTCTGTCATCATCATCATCACCATCATCATCACCATCATCATCATCAACAACAACAACAAGAAGAACAACATCATAATCTTCTTCTTCATCTTCATCATCATTACCATCAGCATCATCTGTCAGTCTGTTCCTCTCTGTACATGTCTATCTGTGTTTCTCTGTCAGTCTGTCTGCCTTGTCTGTCACTCTATATATCTATCTGTCTGTCTGTCTGTCTTTCTGTCTGTCTTTCTGTCTGTCTTTCTGTCTTTCTGTCTGTCTGTCTGTCTTTCTGTCTGTCTCTTTCCATCTATCTTGATGAACAGCTATGAGCCTATCATCTGTCAGGTTGCGTGCTTGTCTCTGTCATTCTCTATCTGTCGCTGGCTGTTTCTGTCTGTATTCCTGTCTCTCGACGTTTCTCCGTTTACTTCTGTGACCCAAACAGCAGCTTGCAATAGCTGTACATAGTACGAAGGTTAGTATGGACTTGTGCTTGTTCCTTCGCACTTTAGTGACGGACGATTATACTTGTGTCAGATTGTTCCAACCCATATCGCGATATTAACTGCCTTCGAGTAAAGTGATCACGCCATGCCTGTGATCAAATCTGTTTGAAGGCTATCAGTGCGTCCATAGCGTTGGGTGCAATCCTCAGTTGTTCCAGAGTGAGTCCCTTGAAATTGTAGTCATAACCACGGAATGTGACCCATTTGCCGTCCTGTTCACCTTTGGTGTGGTGGCCGTCATATAAGGTCGTGCCTCCAGCATCCTGTGCACCAGATCAATCATTGTTTGAGATATTAACATGTGTGAATACAGGACTGACCATTTCATATTGTGGGGTGGGGTGGAAGAATTTTGCAACAAAATCAGCGCAGGACCAAAACAAGGCAATCAAATATCAGAGAAATGATTGCAGGAAAAGTTCTTGAAAAACAAGTACATGCAAATTGGTATTCCAAACGACCCAACAAGAAACGTCTTTACTTAAGTTTATGAACCCTGCCCACAAGATACCATGTCCAGTATACATGCAAAAATGCAAAGAAAATAAAACAGGAAAAACTCCTCATGCCCCTGCTCACAGCCTCACCCCTAGGGCATGACTGAAACGAAGCAAGAAGCGAAAGAACCATTTTAAACTTCTTTTACTAGTGCCCTTTGTGACCAATACAAAACAAAAACCAGCTAGCAGAAAATGCACACATATCTCTAATAAATATACTGTCGCAATGTAAACTAAACTATGCAATGTATGGTGCATGGTAACGCATTCTCCGAGTATGAACATACTGGGATATCAACATTACATTGTCATTCTTACCTTGTAGATACGCGTGACAATACCTTGATGGTAACACATTCCCCGAGTATGAACGTACTGGGATATCAACATTACATTGTCTTTCTTGCCTTGTAGATACGCGTGACAATACCTTGATGGTATTGCATTCCCCAAGTATGAACGCACTGCGGTATCAACATTACATTGCCATTCTTACCTTGTAGATATGCGTGACAATCACTTGATGGTAACGCATTCCCCGAGTATGAACGTACTGGGATATCAACATTACATTGCCATTCTTACCTTGTAGATACGCGTGACAATACCCTCATGGTAACGCATTCCCCGAGTATGAACGCACTGGGATATCAACATTACATTGCCATTCTTACCTTGTAGATACGCGTGACAATACCTTGATGGTAACGCATTCTACTAGTATGAACGTACTGCGGTATCAACATTACATTGTCATTCTTACCTTGCAGATACGCGTGACAAGACCCTCATGGTAACGCATTCCACCAGTATTGTTACCCGCTGTGGCACCATAGGAGCCTTGAGGAAAAAACACTCTTGAATCGACACCAATTTCATCAGGCCGGGGCACTTTGTCCAAACCAACGTCCTAGAATAACATGAAAAGAGAAGACTGTGACGAAGAGAACTGAACGTTGTTATTGCCCGCTCTAGAAACTACAAAAGGCCAGTGGGCCCGTCTACCCAAACGATCCCAGGAAGCAATGCTCGAACAGGAGCTTTGTACAATGTGTCATCAAGAGTGTTTCGCAAGCCATTGTTTTGGTACAATACGAGTTACTTATCTCGTCTAAGAAACAATGCAATTAGGAAATGCGCTATGTGAGTCACATCACACTTCGTACCGGCTACTGATTCTGCTTTGTTCCTTCATGCTAAATTCACAATTGCAGCATCGCTTTCTGGGATCATTTTGGTAGACCGGCCCAGTCCTTTTGTTGTTTCTGGAGTGGCGAAGTGTCTATTCTTAGCCTGTGTAACAGGCTCTACGGGGAGGGGAGGGGGGGGGAATCTTGAATAATCAGGCATGAAAGATCAAGAGGGCGCGAAAGGAGAGCGCACGCGGATAAGATGAGCGCATACAAAAGACGCCTGGACGAAGGAGAAGTGGGACAGTAGATACCTTTCCACTTTCCTCGATCTGCCAGACGTTCTTTTAGCGCGCATCATCTAAATTTTCTCATCATTGGATTGATCGCGCGCTGATCCTCATGATCCCCCCCCCTCCCCGTAGAGCCTGTTACACAGGCTAGTCTATTCTTGGTTTGCATGTGACGTCATAGCCGCCATGTTGGTGTACAATAACAATAGATTTGAATAAATACTTTATTTTGTTCTGTACACCAACATGGCCGCCATGCCCTTTGTCATTTGAATCTCTGGGGATTGAGTGAAAACCAGTAATACATGGGCAATAGACGATAGAAAAGACGTTTCCGGCAATAACGTTAGCTATAGACAACTACACCACATCGAATGACTTACTGTCCGGCAACAAATATTGTACATAACAGAGAGAAGAATGAAGTATTAAGTCATATCAGCAACATTAGCGCACCTTATACGACTGAACGCGGTCAGTCGGGTCACCATCGTCCCACTCCACTGTGTATTGCAGATTCTCAGGATCAAAGCCGACGATGGTTGAAAAGAAATACGCACACTTGTTGTGGTGGGACACCACGTGATCGCCAATCCTTGGTGCGTAGTAGGAACTTTTCTCCTCTTTTAGTCCCAAAAGGGATTTCACAGTTTTCCTGCAAAAGAACGATGTGTCCACAACATATTACGTTGTGGACGTAATATGTTGTCCACCTAAAACTAATGCATACACCTGTATATTTATTCAACAGCAGACAACTGCAATGTAATGCAATGCAATGCAATGCGATGCGACGCGACGTGACGTAACGTAACGTAATGTAATGTAATACAAAGCACTGAAATATAATACTTCAACTTAGTAAAACAAAGTGAAGCAATATAATACAATACTATACAATACAATACAATACAATACAATACAATACAATACAATACAATGCAATGCAATATATATATCTATATATACATATACAATAAAATACAATACACTAATGCAATGTGAGACGAGACAAGGCAACACAACACAACACAACACATTTACACAACACAACACAACAATACAATGAAATACAATACAATGCAATGCAACAAAGTACAGTATAATACAATACAATACAATACAATACAATACCATACCATACAATAGAATACAATGCAATGCAACATAGTACAGTATAGTACAATACAATACAATACAACACAATACAATACCATACCATACAATACAATACAATACAATACAATGCAATGCAACATAGTATAGTATAGTACAATACAATACAAGACAATACAAGACCAATTACCATACCATTCTATACCATACCATACAATACAATACAATATAATACAATACAATACCATACCATACCATACAATACAATACAATAAAATACAATACAATACAACGCAATACAATACAACACTTTATCTGTAAACATATCACCTAGGGATATCACAACTTATTGTAACATAAACGTGTGCATAACATGTATCGACAAGTACGTATACTACAGCATCTTTAAATATAACAATATCTTGGATACTTATTAAACAATCTCCCAAACGGGCTGGAGCAAGGACTATTGGCCTTCAACTTCAAGTCATAAACAAAGTTACAATATGGTCTTTTATCTCTGTGAGTCTGGGAAATTCCAAAAAGCTTAGTATTTTCACGCTTCTTCATAACGAAGATGCCGTAATAGTAGTCCCCAAAAAACGTGACGTCAATAATGTACTCGTGTGATCACGACAGACATTGGTTGGAAGTGTGGCTTACTTTATCTCCTCGATCTTGGTTAAGTACTGGTGCTGAGAACGGACGCCCTGTAAGTCGATGGACTTCACTTCCTGACTGGACACAAGTAAACCAACCACAGTCTGCTGCCACTCCTGCCCAGACCCCACAATCACCGGCACCACGGGTTTCTTCAGCGACTGTAGATGAGAGAAGAGGTGAAAATAGTTATTAATTAGCTCCTTAACCGCTTGGGCCCAGGTGCTCAAACGTGTGTTAACGTTAACTCAGGGTTAAATGTTTAACTCATGACTGGGTTTACTGCCTTATACAAGTGATGAGATAGGCTGTCATATCGAGTTTACGTATAACTGGGTTTCTGAGGAATAGTTAAATATAAAGACTTTATTTATTACGTATTACCTAGATAAAGAAATCAAATTTAAAATTTAGCTTAACCCTTGGTTAAAGGGTTAAAGTAAACCGGCACTTTTCGAGCAACCGGGGTATCGTCACCAAATGCTTTCAAGATGCCTTGGTAACAGCAAAAAGGATTTATGATGTAGTTCAATATCGCAAATATACCAATCACATTGGCTCTAAAGTAGCAGGAGTTTTAACTGAGATTTAACAATATGTCTCAAGTAATTACGATGAAAACAGATGCTAGTGTCAGAGATATTTTGTCTTAGATTATGTTGTCAGCAAGGCTTTAGCTATCGTTCCTATTCCTTTTATCATTCCTCCACATTTCCCACCCTTCTCTTTATTGTTCTTGATGGATGTGAACTCCGATTACAGCAGAGTTGAATGTAGAGGATGTTAGAGTTTGGTAGAGTGATTAAAAACCGTTTAGCATGAAATGAGAATGTTTATCTGTCAGTGTGCTCTAACCTGCAATCAGGCCATTTTGAAAGGGGGGGGGGGGGTAGAGGAACTGTGAAGAATAAACACGAGATGAAAAGGGAGAAGGAAAAGAAGGCCTGAAACAAATCACGTCAAACCGCATGTTTTAGCTCCAGATTCTGGAGGTCATCTCTGATTGGTTATTTAGCAATAGGCTGGTAAGCACCCGCTGGCTCAGTCTAGACTGTAAGAATTTTCGCCGTGAAATTTACAAGCAATCTAGTCGCTATACTTCTCATAAATGTTGATTGGCTAAATCATGACAGGCGACATCAAAGGTCAGTGGGCGGAAAGCTGTCTGATGCCTCCTTTCCCTCTCTTATTTTTTCTTCGGTAGTTTCTCCCCCCCCCCCTCGTCCCAAGAAGGCCTGATCGCAGGTTAGTTTGCGTCGTATGTGGTGTTCCACTTCAGAACTTACCTTCAAAGCAAATTGGAACTCCATCCTGCAGTTGTCACTGTTGGCATATTCTTTACTAACAAACACGACCACTACCTTGGCTTTCGCAAGACCTTCTGCTATCTGTTCAAACTGTAACATTGAAAACCAAGTAATACAATGTGTTAGTTCCCGGTCATCTGGAGAGGAAATATCATCATCTGCGCACATTTAAAAGCTTGTTTGTTCCAACAAAATATCGATTGAATGGAATGGATGGATGGATGGATGAATGAATGAATGAATGAATGAATGAATGAGTGAGTGAATGAATGAATGAATGAACGAATGAATGAATGAACGAACGAACGAACGAACGAACGAACGAACGAACGGACGAACGGACGGACGGACCTACAAACGAATGGATGGATGGATGGATGGATGGATGGATGAATGTTTTAAGTAAATCAACGAATCTTTGTAAAGAAATGATGGCATTGATTGTATGCATTTCAACAATACGTCGCACGGAGACACGTTTCACCCACCATTCCCATGGAATCCTCTCCGCCTTGACTCGCAGTACGCAGTCGCTCGATATCCAACCAAGCAGTCAAAACATCACTGGTGAGGTCGGACTTGATCTTTCTTGGATCAGACCATTCCGTTCCAATCAAATTAGATATCTAGCAAAACAAACAAATACGACCTATGTTTACTCACATGCTAAACGAAGTTCGTTAATATTTGGAAAACGTCAGTGATGGTTACGAAACAAGCAGTACGAGAATAGATCGATTTAATCAACTAGAAGTTAAACCTATATAAATAGACATAATTGTAAGATTAGATAGATAGATAGATAGGTAGACAAGTAGACAGTAATTGTAAATTAGTTCTGAAAAACCTTTTATCGATGAACTAATAAACTATTGTATTGTATTGCCGTATTGCATTGCATTACGTTGCGTTGTATTGCGTTGCATTACATTGCATTGCATTGCATTGTATTGCGTTGCGTTGTATTGCGTTACATTGTATTGCGTTGCATTGCATTGTATTGCATTGCATTGTATTACGTTGCGTTGCGTTGCTTTGCATTGTATTGTATTGTATTGCGTTGCGTTGCATTGCGTTGTATTGCATTGCATTGCATTGCATTGTATTGCATTGCATTGCATTGCGTTGTATTGCGTTGTATTGTATTGTATTGTATTGTATTGTATTGTATTGTATTGTATTGTATTGTATTGTATTGTATTGTATTGTAT
>JANVCH010069376.1:0-10339 GCA_025505405.1 Epizoanthus rinbou | reverse complement strand
CTTATAATGGAGGGAATTTTTTGTCTTGAAAATGACAAAATTAGTATACAAAAATAAACCAATGGGCTTATTTTATTCTTATTTTTAAGTCTTCTTGTTTCGAAAGCGCTTTTGCGTTCGAATTTCCTGGGCTTCAAATTAAATTCGTTGGGGTTGGGGCAGGGGCTTATTGTCAGGGGTTTGATATCAAACGTTTACGGCACGTTGGTCTCACTGTCATTGTATCCCTACTCTAAATATCAGCGCCGAATAGTAAATATCCCATCGGTGTATACCAGTCACAACACGTTATACAGTTTGATTGCTGATTAGGTCGAGCAACGACGTGCATCTGCCCTCTTCTGACTGCGAAGCAGAAACGAACGACTCACGTAGGGCCTACTTCGGCAGCCGTCGATGAAGACGATAACAACAACGATCCGAAATCGATTTCGCCTATCAGAGTCAACGGTGGAGAGCTTGTATACAGGTGTGCCCTCATTGGTTAGGTAAACAGAATCCAGGTCTACTGAGAGATATTGCTGAAGAGAAAAAAGGGAATTTAGAGTGTTACTACAATGAAAACTGAGGGAGGAAGAGAAAGTTAGTGGTCGCTATATGAATACGGTGTACGCGCAGACTATCTGATTATTACCTGCTGTAGACAGATTCACAGTAGAAAGAACGAAACAAGAGATAGAGCGAGAGACACACAGACACATATACACACATATAGACCCATAGGCATACAGACACACAGACACATGCAGATGAGAAACAGCCAGAAAAGGGAGACGCACAGGCAACGAGACGGACATGATTTAAACCAGCCATACAGTCAAAACGGACATATGCATGCAGATACGCACCAGCCAAACAAACAGATAGAGAGACAGTTGATCTAATTCAGGCTATTCGGGTTATCGCTATTGTGTTCGGTAGTGTGAAAGAAGACGTACTGCAGTGGATTGTGTCACCTTATTGAGAGACAGCTCGCCCATCCTGGGCTGAAGTTTCACCCGACCGGTCTTGTCACCACACAACGCAGCCGCTTCAGGCGCTCTCTCGACGTATACCTAATGTGTGTAGATAGGGTCAGTCACGATTTATCTTCATAAGGAACAAGGTTAGGGAACGTGGAGAACTGAACGGCTCTATTATATAATTCACGAACAGTGTCAGTCTGGCCAGAACCACTTTCGATAAATAGTGGGCAAAATTAAAGGGAAACAGGTTTCTGATCTAGATATATAGTGGGAGAGTCGAGAGAACCGGATTGAACGGCTCTAATATCTAATTCATGAACAGTGTCACTGTCTAGCCAGATCCACTTCCAATAAACAGTTGGAAAGAGAAACAGGTTTCTGATCGGGATAGTCGGAGAGAGTCGAGATAACCGGATTGGAGATTACGAGGAACGACTGTAGTTGTAGTGTTCCATTTGAGAACTGACCGGTTGGGCTGGCTAGAACCGACAAATAGAAAGCACCCTTAGTGAAAGATTTGGGTCTCTTCAAGGAGCCACATTGTACAGTTTATAGGTTGTGACTACCCTCCCTCCCTCCCTCCCTCCTTCCCTCCCTCGACGATTTCAAACCATAGCAGCATATTTTCCCCAAAATATATAATATCGGGGTATTTTTGTGTTTATAGGCTAATCTGTTTCCATGCCAACAATTTTTGAGTAACATATCGTTTTCCTGTCTGCAGCCGTCAATATTAAACACACAGCCCTCCAGCAATGTAGAACAAATTGTAAAAAATTGCTTTAGCAATATCTGAAAAGATCGTGCTAATAAAGCGACCATTTTACTTTACTGGTAGAATCCTTTGATATTCTGAACGGAAGGGTGCGGTACTGAATCGCTACTTGTCGCTGAGACGAACGTATTTCGAAACTAGCAGTCCATGTAACGCTTTAAAAGCTAGTTTTGCGGCTATATTAGCACGCCTCTGAACCGTAAATAATGAATCCACTGACAGGAAAAAGCTGGAACAACTACAAAGGTATTACGAGAATCATAATAACAATATTGCATTTTGAGGAGAGAGAAGAATTTGAAACCGACAGTTTCCAGGGTCAAAGCAGACGGTGTTGGAGTGTTTTCGCAAGACACGGAATTGCAAAGGAAAATTATAATGCATCAACATCAACATAAACAATGACAGAAAAACACAGAACAAGTTGGAATAAACAGCGAGTTGCCATCTAATTATTCCTGCCTCACAAATATGAAATAATTAATCTCAAGCTAGAAAACCTGACTAGTTATGTAGCATTAGCCTCCTCCGCAGGCAACTCAGTGTATCACAGAGGCCCCGAGCGAGTCGCACCTCATTTTTCTCTTTCTTCCCCATTCCCTTTGCTCTCATTTCATCATTAATTGCCCCCAATTTCCCTCATTTGCAATCATTTGCCCTCATATGCCCTTGAATATCAATTGAGTTTTTAAATATCAATTGGGCTACCTGCGGAGGAGGCTAATATAGCATATATTCATTAATATAATACTCAGACGTGTGTCTGATGTAAACGTACATGCATTCTCCGGTAAAATTACTCGGACGATTCCAGGAATCAGCTCGGTGCTCGTATGACTCGCGTGATCACGAGAATCCGGTAGCTAGCTAGTGACCGCTAAGATAGGTGTAAACTATCCAACTATGTAGAGCAGTTAACGAATGACCATTTGATATTAAAGAGCGTGGGTAAAAGATTAGAAAACGTGTGCCAGATCAAAAAAGCCGGAAAAATGCTTTGCCCGACGTATTGCTCAAAAGGAAAGAAGAGAGTCAGAGGCCAACTAAAGACTGAGTACAAACGTGCTTTGCATCGTAATCTTCAGGAACGAAACGTTGACAACCCATTTCCGATAGATACTGTAATTCGTGAGAACAACAACATAAATTCGTGGCTTGGTAGCGAGTTTTCATACATTTGGTGTAGTTGTCACACCTAGCCCCGATTTGACTTCATTCTGTTCTATGGAACTTGAGCGAATGTCGAGTTCAGAATTTCAGGCCAAGTTCACGCCCATTACCAAATTACTAACTTATGGAAAACGTTATCGACTACTGAGGAACTTGTATGGTATGGGTGATCTGGTTTGTTCTTAATCAGTTAATGATCAGCTTGTGCAGAGGGAAGCATGCAATGTTGCCTTGTTCCCTCGCTCCCTTTAGTCTTGGCATCAGTTTCTTCTGTTCTTCTGTAGTTTTAAACTACCTGACCCAGTAGAAAAATAACTATTATATTGCGTTACTACACTTCACTGCACCTCTTGTGTTACATTGCGTTGCGTCGTGTCGTGTCGTGTCGTGCTGTGTTATGCTGTGTTATGCTGTGATGTGTTACTACACATTATACGAACAAACCTTAATCTGACTGATCTGCGCATCAAACGTAGCGACCATGCGCACCCTGGCCTCGGATAACCGCTGCTTAGACTGTTTGTTGACGCGGCTCTGCACTTTCTCATACACTTGCTTAAGGTTAAGGAATTGCACTTTGACCCGCGGCTCGGGTTTTCTTGTGATTATGGGAGGACGAACGATAGCTGGCTGGTTAGTGACGTCACTTGGTTCTTTCTTCATTGTACCCTTCGTATCGTTTGCTTCTAACTTTAGTTTCTTGAAAGGTTTCACAGCACTGAGCTCGTTATCCAGACCTGAGAAGTCAACAGTTGTTCGGGTTAGTCATTCATTCAATAACAACAACAACAACAACAACAACAACAGCATCAGCAGCAGCAATCTTTATGGCAATAAACATTACGAATACGATGATATGATTGTGTTTCTAATGGCTATGCCTATGATTTGTTAAATACACTTTTAAGTTGTGCTGCCAAAGGTCTAATTAAAAATATTAGCTAAACATCCATCTATCATAAATGTCCCCGGTATTCACATTCAGACTAGCAGTTCGTTCAATGTACTGAAATTCAACGACCTTCCATTCAGACCAGCTTTTAGTTGATCTGATCTCATTGAATATTTAGGTTCTCGCCGAGGTGGACAGCTTTAGATTTACAGGAACTAATTAACATTCAGAGTTCGTTCGATACAGTTGGTATGGCCGATTTCTTCAAAGAACTTCAACTTACTGGTTTGCGATTGGTATCTTGTAGGTATCGGCACAACAAACAATTTTCCGGTGTTGTTAAAAGTGCAACTGGGCCAGCTTGGGTACGTAGTTCCGGGAGAACCTGTTTGACCTGTTCTCCAGTTAGTAACTAAAACGTCTGAGCTCGTACACAAGTCTCCAATAGGTACTAACCCCAATCCCCACTCCCATCTCAACAGTGCGCTATAGAGGGAAACTGGAGCCAAATGCAAAACATTTGTTTATTTGTTTAGTATATTACAACCCCAGTTGTTTTGCAAAGGTCAACGGCTTTTAAACAGATATATATTACCATTTATGTTGGTGTCCAATTTTCTTTCCGTAGATGCTGAAACAAAATAATATCGAAGGCGATGATAGCGACAAAGATACCAAAATGAAAAAGTACTTTAACTTCATTTTTATATGACATTTTCATCAACGTGAGCCAACAATACTGTGCTTTGTCGGTCGATTGGCTAACATTAACATCGCATATCGAAGCATTTTGAGTCATCTGTTTACTGGTGCAGATGTGAAGATACCCAGCCATATTGCTGTACCTATTTCAGTTCCAAATGTTTTGGAGGGTATCGAAGATTTGAACGGCAGTGGACAATACCGAATGGTCTGACTTGCTATTTGATAATCATTAAAAAGCGTTTAGTATTCCAAGAAACTAATGGCGCGTTTACATAGGATTCTAACCATAGGGCCTAGGAGGCATCTCTCTATCTACGTCTCATAGTCTGTATCTGCGTATGTTTGCATTTGTAGGCCTATCTGTTCTGTATCTGTACATTGCGTTGCTTGTGTGTTATTTGTCCCATTCATTAAACAATTGTGGTACGTGGGTGGGAACCGTCAGTTGGCAAACTGTTAAAAAAAGTATTTTTTTTCAAAACCTCGAAACAAAGTATAAATCTTCAATCTAAAGAATCTAATCCTGAATTTCTGTCAATCTCTGTTTATTTAAAGAGTGATATTATTTGCTATCATTCATGCATTTCAACTACTAGAATTGAGATTGGAGCGCTACGAACACGGAAGACGGTGTTTGTCAAATGTGCTTTCGATGCTTTTCAGCTCATCCGCCATTTTTAAAGCCACGGCCTGAAGTTTGAGCGGATGTAAATTGCTGAATCCGCCGCGCCGGAAGACGATATTGTGTTGATATTTGGCTAGGCTGGTGGCCATCGATATCGGGAATTCAGTGTATATATAATGCTAGAGGCCAAAGGTGTCAGTGATACCTGCGTGACACTGAGTTTATGAAATGAATGACATATCTAATGTGCTCTCAGTGTCATCAAGTGGATGATATATCAAATTATTTCCTTGATGACCGTCCGTGAATCGATGATTTAAGTCAACTGCACAATCGTCAACAGCTTCGTTGAGTATTTTTTCCCACCAACACGCTACTTTGCTAATGCAAAATTTGTTCTCGTTCCAGTTCACTCAGGGTTCAAAATGTAGTGACTCGGTCATATTAATTGTGGAATTAATGAAGCCTGAGTGAACTGGAACGAGAACTAATTTACATTAACGTTTTCTTTTTGTAGACCCTCTCCTCCCTCAGTACAGTACGCACCGTGCTAAGAGAATTCGGGGAAATTAACTCTCGTTATCCTAAGCTAGAACCCCTTCTACACTTTCAAATATTTACTTAAATTAATAGATTCCTGACACGATTATCTTAATATCAAAGACAAGTACTTGAAATTAAAATATGTGCTGAAGAAACAAAGTTGTGGTAATTCAGACGTGAGAAGAATACCGATTAATAAAATGCGCGCACACGAAAGAGACAGCAGTATGCAATATAAATATAATGCCTGATGATCTGCGGCTTTGGCCTTGAAATATGATCCTCGATAAATAATTAAAGGGCTGTTGCAAAAATCGCCTCTTTGTGCATCGCTGGTGAAGCTATAAATGATATCAAATGCAAGCGAAAACGAATAGACAACAGTATTCCCCTGCAATATTCTTCACAAAGAACACGTGCCGCTGCCCAATATCGAGCTTACAGCAAAACCACAAGGAAGAGAACAGATACATAGTTTTTAAAAACAACATGGAGATAAAAATAGCATTCTGCGCTCACGTGCAGCATTGCAGCTCGAGACTCCGCAGACCTCTCGAAATCAGGAAGATTTCATGTACATTGTAGAGCGAAGAATCCTAAAAATGCCTTTGTTTTTCTACTTTCTTAACATTGGAGAACTAACAGCGCCCTCGCTATATTTTTCTAGAATTAGCTAACTAGATAAGATATATCGTGCGATATCAGCCCGGTAATACACTCCTAGCACGCACTCACCAACGCAAGGGATGCTGGCACTACTTCCAGGGTTCAGTAGAAAATGTATGAAAGACATCTCGCTTGAAAAGCTCCACAGCGGATCCAGTTTTGTAAAGTTTTCCATTTCTTCTTAAGCACTGTTAGATTATTTGAGTTTGTGGAAAGGCTAAATTTGCAAATAGTCTTCTTTATAACGAGAAAATTGTACGATTATGCCTTATGACTACTTGACTGATTTAAAACCCGAAGCCGATCTGCTTCGCCAAGTGAACAGCTCGACTCTGTTTGCACAACTGATTCACACTTGTGTCTCGAGTTTATTTATGCGCGTCACATCGGGGGATGACCATGGAATATGGCCAATGACAAGGAAGTAAATTCGAAATCCTATTGGTCGAGGGCAGTATAGCTAGTTATTATTGTCTATCCGGGAATGTAATATCAAGCCGGGGTTTCCCCTTTAAAGATATTTGTTCCGTTAAGGCTGCAAAAATATAATGTCTTGTAATATCAGCTTACTTGATCATTCGAGCACAAATAAGAAGATGGGTCAGGTTTTTTCATTAAATGTTGTTTAGAATACAATCAAAAGGTTCCCTTGTTGTTGTCTTAACAGGCAGTCTTTACTGTGACTAAAATAAAATGCTTTTGTACGCGGTTTTTCTACATTAGCCAAAGAAAACACTGTCACCAACAAAACATTCTCGTTAAATACAACGGCCAATGCAATGTTGCAACAGACATGTAGTAGTGTCCTTTTTCTATTGAATCAGCTTGTGTCTCACACTCTCACAAAAATTATCTCTCCTATAGGCTATATTACAAATTCAACCAAATTCCGAAAACGACACAACATACCGCAATGTATAGCTGTTCTCCAATGGCTCTAATATTATAATATCTCACCCTTGATTTATTGAAGTGGTCTTAGTATTTTAGCTTGCGAACATTCAGTATTTGGCCTAGATACTTGGCCCCGTTTCTGACCAAGCGGAAGTGTTTTCGCTTTTCCCGATTCACTCACCGGCGGCATTGTATCGATTTAATAGATCTTTTAAATCAAATTAAAGAGAACGAAAGCTTACATAAATTATTTTAAAAGTGTGTGTTATAGTACACGTATACAACATCACATAAGTTCCGAAAGGTGCGCTTCTAACCGCATGTTAACCGCTTTAATCCTCTGAAATGCACCCTGCCCCTGTCATTGAAAGGTCTAGAACTTCCGGTCTGAGAGGTCGGATCTGGTAGCTCGATTGTTATGATTTATATTAAAAACAATATGCAAAATTAAAATATGTTGTAATAATTGCATCTGGAGGCTAGGCCAGACGGGTTTGGTAAAAATATGAGCGACGTGAATCCGCCGAGAGGAAGAGTTCTCGTGGGAGAAATAGATTGGAAGAGAAGTTAATCCAAAGATCGTCCAACAAGGAAGAACATGAAGGACGAGGGGCACGAATCGGATTAGGACCGGAACACGTTGATCGGTTTCTTCTGAAAATATCCCTAAGTACCAGTTATGCTTCAGCAGGGTGCAAGTTGTTCATACCAAACCTAAAGTATCGCTTCATAAAGCCAGGAACTTAAAACTCTTTGTTTTGAAGTGCTGCTCGCCTGTGAGTGTGACAAAGCTGATTCGATTTGATGGGCGGAGGGTTTCAACAATGACTTCCGGAAACGGGTGACCGACCATGCATAATAAGCTGACAATTGCCCTTGATGACTACCCGTAATGGCATGGAGAGCCAAAGCATTGTTTTCGGTCTTGTCTAAATAACATCTATTGCAATTTCCATGACTCCATGTTGTGATCTCTTTTCTTCTGATAATCTGTGAGAAGCAGCGAGAATAAGGCTGATTTAATGTGAGTGCCGTTTGTCATCGATTGAGGCTTTACGTACCTACCAACTGAAGCTGCGGGGAATCTGGGAACAAATTGAACTCTCAATGTGAAGTCTCGTGTTTCAAATGCACCCATTGGCTAGCGTATAATTAAATTACATTTTAAATATTTTTTTTAAAAATAATTTAATTGAAATACGAGATTTCACATAGTGGACTACAGAAAGGACACGCGACGTGGAGAGACCTAAAAAGCTCTAGCGGGGCCGTTGTGTGGTTGGTAAACATTAAAAACCACCCGACTGATAAAATAATTATTCGAATCATGTATTGCAAAGTATATTGAAGAGATAAGATTGTATCATTGGTGAAACTCGCTGAAATTCGAGGGTTGGTATCCGCACATATGGATTATGGGTGCTTTGCAAAGCTGCGACGGCACCCCCACCCCCTCCCCCTCCCCTTGTACGGTGGCATTGCGTATATATACAGACAGTGAGATCTGTGTGATTTGCTGTGGAACCTGAAAGCGTCGGCTGGTAAACCTGTGGTTCGGACTCACACTGACAAGGGTGTGAGGTAACCGATATGTGCTTCCTGAGTTGCTGTCTATGCATGCAGGATTCTGTTGTACAAAGTCAAAGGAAATGAAAATCCAAATCCACGGCAACAAAAGATGTTTGGCAACAAACATGTTTAATATTAGCGTTTTTTTCATTCATTCATCCCCCCCCCTATATCCAACAAAATACACAGCCCTTCTCCTCTATTTTTGCAAAGTCCCCTTGGGACATCGAAACTTGTTTAGAGTCACCATCAATATCTTCGCATTGTGCCTTAAGATCCTCAAGGGTGTTCTTTTTGTTACCAGCCAGTCAACCAGATCGGATTGAAATTGGAAACGCTATTGTTTAATCACCTGATTACCTCTCGAATTCCCCAATTCGATATAGTTTCAGTGACAACGGATGTTGAATAAGGAAGAAAAGAGCAACTGTTGGATGATTTTGTATTTTCTTGCATTCAGGTGTAGAAGTACTGTATGTTAACAAGTGATGTGAGATTAATCTGAATTAGTCATTTTACATACACAGTTTAAGGTACCTGCACACTGTTGGTAATAATTGAGTTTTCATTCATGCATGCACAATACAATTTAACGCACCTGGTTGAACAATGATTTAATAGTTGATTATCAGAGTCCGTTTTAGAAACAAGGCGCCAGTGGTCTGTAATGTTTATGTACCCACCTGTGCTGCGGTAACTGACCACGTGGCTTTATTAGGCTTTCAGCGCCAGAAACAGTGCTGTTGCCGTGTACTTGAGTTCATTGTTTTGTCTTGCTCAAAATATCTCAGTGTTACTTCCTTAGTCACTGTGAAAAAACATAGAAAGTCAGACGATGAAAATAAAAGTTTACATATCAGCCTAGTAACGCGACTCTTTTGTCCGAGGAAGATAGCCTGCAGTACTGAAGAACTTACCAATTATCTGATAACGTGAACTAACTTCACTTTGATTTTCAATTGCTGTTATCTGTAAGTTGTTGAGAGAAGTGAAATGAATGTAGTAAAAATATTGATATCTCAACTATCATATACCGCAGAACACCCTTCCCCCCAGAAAAAAACCCTTTTTTTCGACAATTTAGAAGAAATTATGATACGAAACTTTCAAGGCATGATACGCATTGCAGATTTCGTCAAATTCTTAACTTTAATAAGACTGAACGAGTCTTCCTTGATGAGCGCTTGATTCAAGCTAGTGTTGTGCTAGAGACTATCAGTTTAGACGTTCGCCAGCTATCGGGGGTTTTCTATTTTAGCATATTTAAATCGATGGACTGATTTGATTGCGCAATATAGCATGAAAACATTGCGATCAATTCTTCATATTTTCCTGGAAATTACAGCTCAGAACGCAAGAAATATTACTTCAACAATCCCACATTTCCTAATCCCGAGACTCGGAGCGACTTTCAAATCGATCAACTTCCCTTTTGCACTGTCCAACAGCGTATTTTTTTATTTTATTGTTTCATCTCTTCTCTTACAATATATAGTTATAGTAGTTACAGGCCAGGATTATTCGTATTGTAGAAG
>JANVCH010069365.1:0-10340 GCA_025505405.1 Epizoanthus rinbou | reverse complement strand
GGGGATGGGTGCTGTGCGGTGCTTAGCTTAAAACAGTAATAGCAACCTTTTGAAAAATCCAGTCAGATGTATGTATGTATATACCCAACCGTGAGTTAACCCCCCCCCGGCCCCATGCCCAAGATCGGAGATTGTCGGGAGTGATTCAAGATATTTTTCATTAATCGGGCGGGGACCTAATGCCCTTAGTCAACTACTCTTTTGGATGATATGACTGACCTAGACCTTATCGAGGTTGCATGCGATTGTATTCCTGTGAGATCACCTGAGTTATTTAGAGCAAGTTTAGAGAACTGACCAGTGCTTGGCGGACCCCAATACTTGTCTTTTATTTCATACAGTTGAATCAAAGTTATGGCTCTAAGTCTTAACACTAGTACACGGATCGGCTGATCTCCCCAGAAAGCGGAAAAAAAATGTTTTGCTCCGAAACTCCAGCTCAAATATTATACTCACACAACCAACAAAAAACAAAACATCATAAATGTCAGTTGAACCAGTCTTTTTCTTCATTTCTTGTGTTGGAATGGTTTCGTTCATTACGAAGAAACAGGTGGCTGTGTGTCTCGCCTAATGATCCTTCTCTCTCTCTCTCTCCTCCTCTTCTTTCTCTCTTTTTGTCCATTAGCGTGTTCGCTAGCCAGACCTCACACGTTAATTTTCCTTTGCTGCGAGAAAGGATCTCTCATCTTTTCCGCGTGAGAGATCCTTTCTCGCAGCAAAGGAAAATTAGCGTACGCGTCTAAGGTCAGGCTACTTGTTCGCAGGCTAGGCTACACGTCCTCGTAGACCCACAGGAGCAATCCGCCCTGCATTTCTGCCCGCCCGACGGTCCGCCCCGGGGACTCTGAGGATGGCTAATAGATGAAATACTATATATAAAGTGATTGACAATATATATATATATATACTGCGCTATAAGCCAATATAGCTGTCAGGATGGGTGGCATCTATCTAATAGCAAGTTTGTAACTGTTATAATCCGATTAAGTTTATGAAGGACTTGAAATCAAATGAGTATCAGCCTAATCTTAAATTTAACGCTCTTGTATTTAATTCAAGTAAAAGTTCGGCTGAACAGTTTAATATAGGTCAGTAAGAAACTTCTTTTTTATTAGCGAATCATTACACGTATTCGCGGACTATTTCCCGACTATTTGTTCGAATTTGTAATTGACCAAAATTCCTAATGGTACTGACATGGGACAGTAAATCGCCGACAATAACCGTAAACACTAAAAGGTCCTAAAACAGCGGTAGCGGTAACTTCACAGACTCGAGCAGTTAAACTCGTTATTGCTGTGTTTCGCATACCGGGCCTTTTAGCATGTTTTTATGGAGGCCCGTATTGAACTTGAGACCAGTGAGAACAAATATAATGAATGCGATTTCAAACAGTGAAAGTTCGTTGTACCTCCATGCTGAGAACATGCTCCATGATTTTAATACTCGTTGGTCTCTCAGGATGGGTTTTCTGATGCAAAATAAGTGTTCTAATCTGTAAAAATGGCTCACATTCGGACGCTGAATGCCGGATAATCATAGTATTCAGTTTACATTCGCTACATGGTCAACGCGTACATAGTTTTAGCATATTCCAAAGCAGACTACTTGATTCCTTTATTCTCCGAGCAATCTGCTTCTCTAATGCGCAGCCGATATAAAATTATGTACACACATTCCAGGGACTGACGATACTAAACTGATCAATCGTGAAATTAAGTTAAGAAAAGGTTTCCAAGTTTTCTTCTGTCATCAAGTATTTGAAAATGAATAAACTTTAATAGTTTGGAAAAAATCGGCTATATTTCTAGAGTTCTATATATCGGAAAATAACGTTTTTTAAAGTTTTAAAAACTTTTGCGCTTCATGCAGTTCAAGCTATGATCCACGCCTGAAACTTTATATTAAGCTGTTGAGTGAAAAGGCTGGCTTGCGCAAAATGTAAATCTTGTGAATCAAAACTATATTATTGGGGCTGACAAACTACTAATTATTAATGATTTGTTTTGAGCTGATATTTTGAGTATTAGCCCTAGAAGTCGTAATAGTTATGACCATATATGATCGGGTTGGGGCTGAGGAGAAAATGCGGTTGGGCTGAACAAAACTTTTGACCTGAATTGGGACAATTTTACCGAGAAAAGCATAACAATTGTTTGGGCATTAAAATATTTTATAAGGGGAAAACTATTTTGTCTTCAGCCTCAGTGCGGCTGTAGATAGTCCCTTATCACATCGTCATTCTCATGGCGGCTGTTATACCAAGTATACTCTAGCGCGCGGCTTCTGTTTGGCTGATAATCCTTTTCCCTGGCCAGTTCCAGCCTTGGCTCCGTATTTTTCCGATGTATATAAGTCCAAGCCTAACAACGACAGTGATAGCTACATATATATATGCGCATGCATTTAATAATCGCTACCGTTGAAGAAAAAATGCCAATTTTTCGGTTCATTATTTAACTGTTCAATGTGCGAAATGGGCAGAAACGAAATTAACGGCCCAGGCCTTTGATGGTTACCGCCCCAATGCGCTTTTCGGTAGTTGAAGTTGCCGACCCAAAAAGGCCCCAAAACTTAATTTACACCGAGTTCCTTTGCATGAGTTTCACAAGCTATAGGCTTTACAAACCATGAACAATGTGTTGTACTGTAGTAGTTTGTTGCTGGATATTGAAAAACCACTGGTTACTGGAAAGGAGGGGCGAGGAAATGGTGACACACGGCTTGATTGTGGCTTGCTCAGTTTAATTCAAGAAAAAAAACATTTCGCCCCGCCGGGCGGAAAGAACCCCCTAGAGACTCGGGTGGTGCAACGGTCCGAGTACCATCCTACGATCAGTCAGCCGCGGCATGTACGTGTTGTCAAATCTTTTGATACAAGGCCACTAAATCAACACGAAAGTTTCCCACGATCTTAGTTCATCGACTGATAAAAACCCGCGTTAATCCCATTTAATTGCTATAAATTTTGTTTGGTTTTAGTGACTCGGCATTCATTCTTCATGTTACTGGTTTTTATTCAACTAATTTCAGCTGGGTCTCTTTCTTGATCTATTTACCCTGGCCGCACACTAATCGGGTGGGCGAGGACCGTTTTTATACCCTCTTGGTACTGAACTGTAGACCCCGAAGACAAGATAGACATTAAAAACACCGGTACCATTTCATACACAGCACAGACACTGAGATTTGGATGCACACGACTTCAGATTGTCGACTGATGTTTTCACAGCTCTGTACTCACTAACAGTCTGACTGGCAGTCTGCATTTTTATTTCAAATTCAAACTAGATTTCCGTTACGCTGGGTACCAGAGGCTAGACTCGCTCAGATCGAATCCGCCGGAGCTAGGAACGGACCAGAGAGGCCTTACGCTCGCCGCGTCGGCCCGTTCCCAGCTCCGATTCGATCTGAGCGAGTCTCACCTTTGGTACCCAGGGTAGATTTACGTTTTCAGTAAAGCTCTAAATCGTTTTTAAAAACTAATTACTTGGAGAAGGACTGTGGGAAGAACCATTCATCTCCCGCCCCGATTTCCAGTATAGGTGCGCTTTGTGAGAAGCCGCATGACCTTAGCCTTTGGTGTTGTATATTGTCGAAATTATGTTTTCAAAATTAATATCACTCCCTCCAGTTTATCATAGTGACTGTCATGGTATCATAATATGCTTTTCGGCTTCGCTTAGGGCAATAAATAACCTATTGACATACGGTGATACGCGAACTTTCATGCGCAGCAAAACTATAGAGATTTTCGCTGCGAGAGAAATTGTTGGCTTTTCGACCGAAATCAGAAAGGAGAGACATGAGATGGTACCAAACAACTGTTTATAGTACCTAGCCACCCTCGGTAATGAACTTTGGACTTGGTCTGCCTGTGATGGTAGACGTCAAATGTACCAAGTAGTAATGAACTTTGGGCTTGGTCTGCCTGTGATTGTAGACGTCAAAAGATCCTGACAATCAGCCTCAGCTCGAACGTTTTATGATTTTCGTTTTATGACTAAATATATACTATATACTTTTGTATTTTAACGCCTTTTCACCACTTTGAGCCGCCGCTAGCCGCTCGTACTCACTCTATACTTGCCGTTTATTATCCATCCAGATGTATTTCTAAAATAATAATAATTTTAAAGCATATTAATATAAATCAATTTTTCTGACTTCCTCTGCAATCTTCCTATTTAAAAGTCACCTGTCTTGACTAGCCCTAATAGTTACTACAGGTGCAAGGCGCGCACTCAACTTTAAGTTACATGTATTATATTAATATTTCATGTAATCTTCTTCTATTAATAATCTCAAAGTACAAATAAAGTTGTTGTTGTTGTTGTTGTTGTTGTTTTATTGACCTTGCGTGTTTCGTCCTTGCTATAGTATAGACAGCAGTATACGACTTGATCAGAGTGAATCAGAGTAACTCTAAAGTTACAAAGGCACATTATTTAAGCTGTCTAAAATTAACTGTTAAATGGTCTGTTTCCACCTATTTCCCTTATGCCATAAAGGACTGAAGCAGATAGAGATACATATGGTTTAGGTTTGGGTCTCCAGATAAATGCATCTAAGAACAGCTTGTTTCTTAATCTATTATACAATCACAAAAGCCTACCTACTCATTAATCTTCCGACCATGTCATGTGTTAACTTGCGAACACTGTACCCGCCCGCAGGCACAGTCTAGGGAAGCGGTTTTAATCCATTTCACATGAGTTGATACATTTGAATGGTATAGCCGCCCTTTATGGCGATAACCTCGCTTCATATATTTCTTTAACATTCAAATTATTTTTAAAAATCACGCTTTCTTTAAATGTTTCACACCCAAATGGGTTTTTAAAAAGTTAAACATTTTAAAATAACGAATATTTCCGACTGCATGGTTTACGTTTAGTTTCGGACTAAAGGATTGACTGAAAATAAAGCAGAAAAAAGTGTTTAATTTGACTGACTTCTGTATAAAAAACGGTTCGACCTGCATGGCTGCGGTGGCCAAACCGAATCTTGGTTGTTCAGCCGATAAACTGAACCGAATGATTCGAGTATACAGTTGTTTGATTTATAACAGATACGGACATCGTTTTTTACGGTCTTGAAATCTTCCTTGAATAGTAGAATACTCAATCGTGAATATTTGAAAAATGTCTATGTGAGTATGTCAGTCGTTTCTGTGTACTGTAGTCTGTAGGCTGGACTTCCTTTTTTTGTCCGTACAGAGCAGAGGGGCTGGTTCAGCTTCTATCATGTCATCCCACAGTTCTGCTCAGAAACACCGAGTGTCCGAAAGTTTTGCCGGAAAATTGTCCGAAATGCTAAAAAGTGTGTCCAAAAATAAACAACGCCACACCCAAATTACACAGCGCGAAATTTTTAGGGAAGCCAGAGCGCTAGGATTAGGGTTAGGGTTAGGGTTAGCGGGTTAGCGCCCTGAGGTGAAGTGAAGCTGAGTGCATGCTTATAATAGTGCTCTTGTTTGCACGATCAATCAGGGCCGTACAGCTATCAGCGTGTCGGTTTTGTCACAGAGACATTGCCGTTTTCTTACCGAACTGAAGAGCTCAGTTTGTTTCTCTCGAGTCTTATCATCTGATAAAAATACTGCTTTGGTTAGTTGGCAGTTATTGCGCGTGTTACATTATCAACTGCTCCGTTTTACAATTCGCAGTATAAAACTGTCCATGATATTGCTTTTCATATTTACCCACAGTTTAGTTATTTTCTAAGTCACTATTTCAATCGCTTGCCAGGCAGGCCTTTTATTTTTTTTATCATTTGCGCTTTATATTCTTTACAGACAGTAGACATAAAATTAAATGTGGTTCGGCGATACATGATATGTACACATGAATATGATTATGACGGTTGAGAATCGTTGAGTCGGTGACAATCTCTTATTTTGGCAAGCTCCGGTTTTTACAAAAAATGTAACCTGTGAGCACCTCCTTTCAGCTCTTTTCCGGGAAATTTCGAAGTCGAAAATGTCACACTCCCTTTTTTGTAAATACTATCAGCTGGCCGACTATTTGGAAAATGTAGTAAAAGCTGCACACAGCTGAACCCAACCAGGTCCGATATAAGATATAATAGAGGGAAAGCTGACTGAATAAAAATTGACGAATATGGAATAGTTGCTGTTATAACCAGATTATAACCACTCTCGAACTGGAGACCGAAATATCCAATAAGACACAAACCAAATTATCTCTTCTAATCCGAGAGTATGCTGTAAAGATGTTTTCAAGCTTACAAGTGGACGGATATAGCGATGAACTCAAAGTATTTTTGTCGCTCCGTTTTTTATTTACACGCGTGCTCAGGGCGGGGTATGAAAATTTAAAAAAAATCATATTTACAATCAAAGACTTCATAACTATGATAATGTTACATAAAACGTCTGACAGCAGGGTCAGGCAGGTACTGAGGCAGGAAAGCGTGACGAAGTGTGACATAAAGCCTTGAGGGGATGAATAAATCTCATACGGTTTTCATTTAGTTTGAATCCGGTACTTGGTCAGGCTCCAGACTTCTGGTCTGGATCGCACGCGCGAGCGGACGACAGTGCGATTATACAAATGAAGATTAACGACTTGTTTTAATTGTATTTTGGTGTGTTTTTGCCGCAGGTGACATTTAGCATTTTCTGTGCTACCACAAGAATTCATTTTTTTAAAAACGAGATCAACGCTTTAGGAGTGTGGAGAGCGCGATTATTCGGTGTTTCCGGTGATAGACGGAAAGATAGGTTCTGTAGCTATGTACGTGACTGAATTAAAAGCTCTCTGCATGAATCAGATTTTATATAAGTTTGCCGGCAATTGAATGATGATTACCCATATAATCTACATCAACATCTTTTTTTAGGTTAGATAAAAAATAAATTCGGAATCAATTTGCTTTTTATCCATAGCTATTTTGAATTGTGTATTTAAAAAAACATGACGTAGATGCTTGCTAGGGGGCAAGTGCAAGACGATCCAAAAACATATTTCAACAGTATGTTAAATGCGGTCGCGGAACAGCTTTATAATGCGATTATAAGTTGTTTAAACTCAGTGAGCCTTCAGGAAGTTGGTTCCAAAAGTCGTACTTGTGATCTTACTGACAAAAATGCATCTCTGTGCTTCAGATTTTTGTCAAATACGTCTTCTAGCTCAATCGCTTTCTGAAATTTGTGTTGAAACAACGTAACTATTGTTTCTCTTGGCAGTGATTGATGCCTTCTGGCGGATCCTGATTAGAACCGACAATGTGCTAACTGGAGCTTGGTTTAATCGACGATGACGTGGAAAGTTTTGACTTCCCGATTCTCCCTGTCCAACGGCCTGCATAATTTCGGGAACAGAGCTGGGAATTTTCAAAGGCCGTGTGCGGCAAGCGCGCGGTAAAGCTCGCATTATTTGAGTTATTGTTTTCAAAGTTATCGGTTTACAACTTGTTATACTCAAGAGCAATTATGTTGATTAGGGTTGCACTTGAAATTGAATTGGGGATCAAGGCGGACTTTTGTTGTCACGATAATAATAAAACCTCATTGTTTAGGGTAATTAAGGCTTGCATAATGCTCATAATTGATCGGACGCGGCAAGGGGTCTTGCGGGAATATGTTATCGGTTTAGGGTGAAAACTATGGCGTGCCGTTTGTTTCAAAATCAATCAGCCATTTGTGATTGATTTCCATGATATTGGTTCATCGCAGACACCGTTCAACAAGAACACTCTTGCTTATTTCTACATGCGCCGCATACGTTCACATAACATTCGCTTTCTAAATCATGATCGGAAAACTCTTTTAGACCACGATATATTTTACTGATAGTGCACAGAAACTGTTTTGATGTGACATTTACTGTCTTGAGTGCGCACAAAAACTATTTTGATGTTACATTTACTCTCTTGAGTGTGCACAAAAACTATTTTGATGTTACATTTACTCTCTTGACTGTGCACAAAAACTATTTTGATGTTACATTTACTGTCTTGAGTGCACACAAAAACTATTTTGATGCGACATTTACTGTCTTGAGTGCACACAAAAACTATTTTGATGCAACATTTACTGTCTTGAGTGCACACAAAAACTATTTTGATGTGACATTTACTGTCTTGAGTGTGCACAAAAACTATTTTGATGTGACATTTACTGTCTTGAGTGTGCACAAAAACTATTTTGATGTTACATTTACTCTCTTGAGTGTGCACAAAAACTATTTTGATGTTACATTTACTATCTTGAGTGTGCACAAAAACTATTTTGATGTTACATTTACTCTCTTGACTGTGCACAAAAACTCAATTTTGATGCGACATTTACTGTCTTGAGTGTGCACAAAAACCATTGTGATGTGGCATTTAATTTACTGTCTTGAGTGTGCACAAAAACTATTTTGATGCGACATTTACTCTCTTGACTGTGCACAAAAACCATTGTGATGTGGCATTTACTGTCTTGAGTGTGCACAAAAACCATTGTGATGCGACATTTACTGTCTTGAGTCTGCACAAAGACCATTGTGATGTGGCATTTACTGTCTTGAGTGTGCACAAAAACTATTTTGATGCGACATTTACTCTCTTGAGTGTATACACAAACTATTTTGATGTGCCATTTACACTCTTGAGTGCGCACAGAAACTTTTTTGATTTGGCGTTTACTGTCTTGAGTGTGCACAAAAACCATTGTGATGTGCCATTTACTGTCTTGAGTGCGCACAAAAACTATTCTGATGTGACATTTACTCTCTTGAGTGTGCACAAAAACTATTCTGATGTGCCATTTACTCTCTTGAGTGCGCACAAAAACCATTGTGATGTGGCATTTACTGTCTTGAGTGTGCACAAAAACCATTGTGATCAGGTGACATTTACTGTCTTGAGTGTACACAAACTATTTTGATGTGACATTTACTGTCGTGATGGAGTGTACAGCAGCCTCCGAAGGCAAAGACATATGATATGAACTTTGTGTCGATCTTTGTCAAGGATTCGGAATTATTGCATAAATGCAATTTGCGCAGCTTTAGACGTAGACTTAGAGCGAGAGAGGCTGGCACATAATAGAGATCCTATTCAGGGGTGTTGACAGACAAATCAAATGTGTTTGTGCAGTTCAATTGTAACAATGCCGATCTGCTCTGTACTGATCGAAAGTTTTGAAACAGCGCTGTAGATATTCGAGTGTAATCTACCTGTCTGAGGCTGACTGAAGTAAACATGACTCAAATTGCACTAAACTGGTTAGACTTTCTCGATATGGCACATGATCACTACTGAAGTTGAGCGAAGACGCCACGAAGACGATTTTGACCTTCTACAACATGCACTTCCTGCTGCGTTTGCAGTCAACAAAGGAGCATGTGAACGTTTGATTGGTATGGCATTGCTTTCGGAAATTGAGCAATCTCTCTCAAATGAAATTTGTTGTAAAGTTAAAGATCTCAGTAACGCTCTTTAAGGTCTAATAGATGATGTTGAAAAGAGATTGAAATCAATTTGCAGATTGAGACCGAGTTATTCGACCTGGGCACCAAATGGAAGTGGCAGAGGATCTAGCGGAACTTCTTTGCGAATCGTCACGGATCTGCTGAACAGCTCGATCTACAATCTCCGTAATAACCCCATCCATCTCTTTTCAAAATAACAGACCATAACTTTTCGCATACTTTTATCTTCGCGCCAATGGAATGTTTGTCATGTGCTGTGCAAATGTATTTTAATCGAATTATATAACTAAATTGGCTTCATCCAATTTCTGTTCATTTCTAATTAATTATGTAGTGAAAAACTGGAATAGCGGTTATTTGCGTTGATGTATAAGCAACAGAAACTATTATTCTGTTGTGGGAAATTGAGTCTATGCTTATTTTATAATCAATAATGACATTGATTATCTACTCTCAAGACAGTAAATGTCACATCAAAATATATTTTGTGCACACTCAAGATAGTAAATGTCACATCACAATGGTTTTTGTGCACACTCAAGACAGTAAATGTCGCATCAAAATAGTTTTTGTGCACACTCAAGAGAGTAAATGTAACATCAAAATAGTTTTTGTGCGCACTCAAGAGAGTAAATGTAACATCAAAATAGTTTGTGTACACAGTCACTCAAGACAGTAAATGTCGCATCAAAATAGTTTTTGTGCACACTCAAGACAGTAAATGCCCCATCAAAATAGTTTTTGTGCACACTCAAGACAGTAAATGTCACATCACAATGGTTTTTGTGCACACTCAAGACAGTAAATGCCCCATCAAAATAGTTTTTGTGCACACTCAAGACAGTAAATGTCGCATCAAAATAGTTTTTGTGCACACTCAAGACAGTAAATGTC
>JANVCH010069354.1:0-10342 GCA_025505405.1 Epizoanthus rinbou | reverse complement strand
GACACAGATAAGACTAAGGCCAAGTGCGGGACATTGTGGAAGATACAACCTGGGACAGCCGGGGGGGGGGGCAAACTGACAACGGAAAGGGTGACAACAGGGATTATTCACTGAAGAAGATATACGTATAGACTAGTGGCTTGCTTCACGTAAAATGATTCGCCCACTTCTGGTGCAATGAAGGCTTCGAAATCTGACGCAATAGTTGTGGCATTATTGCGGCTTTAAATATAAATGATAAAATAAAGAAGGCAACATTAGTAAGCTTCAGATCTTCTAGTCTACCGCCAGTGGTATATTAGGGTTTAGTAATCGGGAAAGTTCCTACGTAGTCTTTGCGATTAGAGTCACTGTCTAGCTCTTCTGAAGATTTTGGCAGAGCCGGCTAGCATGTATTTCATTTATTTATTTTTCATTTATCTTTTAGTTTCAGTTGGAACGAATGTCGTACGAACCTGAGAGGCAGAAGTTGGGGCTTCCCGCTCTCAAGCTCCTGGTTAGCTGACTGATCCAAGAAGCGACTGGAACATGGATAATTAGAGGATCTTCCAGACACGGCATTTACCGTCGATTATCGAATGTAATAACACAAGAGTAGGCACAGCGGCAAATGCAAGCGTGTTGCAAAATCCGACATGAGAAGATAAAGCCATATCTTCGCACAGCCATGTACGTTTCTGTTTAACAAATCAATGGATAAATTGAATGTGGATTCGAGAAAACAATGCAGCATCTCAGTTGCAAGATTCTTCAGATATTCGCCAGATATTGTTCAAATAAATTCACATTATACCTGTCTTACGCTATATGTTTTCATTTTCCTGATCTTCTGTGAACTCAAGAACCGATTATCATCGAAAATGTGACAAAAAGCGTGTCGCCATGATGATCTTGAGGTAGAGTAAAAATACAAATGCACTCGCAAGCAATAGCGAGATAAAACGAACATCTGAGCGAGCAAACAATAAAATCTGCTAACTTTGTTAATAAAAGCATAAAATAGCTAACGATATTTTTATGTGCTTTGATATGACTTTTCTTAACACTTAATACCCGATATCCTACAGATTCCCATTAGCCTGCGATGCAAACAAACTAAACACCTGGTTAAGTCTAAATTAGGGTTTCAGATATCCTCGCGGCCGGCTGCACGCAGGCTAATTTCCATGTGATAATACACGATATCGCCAGGATTGGACCATATATACTAGACTTTACAAGTGCACAGTATCCAACTGAAGCCACGCAGAACACAAACAAGAACACTTACCTATCTTGGAACACCTGCTTTTGACTGCTGCTATCTGGGTTTGAGTGAGAGCTTTATCGTACACCTGCAAACAGGAAACCCGACCTTTGAAGTACCTGTTGTCCCCAACTCTCGCTCCCATTCTGACCGGAAACTGTGTAGCAATCTCCATAGCCCCAATTTTAAGCTCTCCGACATTTTGCCCGTTGATCCACACTGCAGCCGTTCCAGACGAGTAATCGTAGGTTGCACCCATATAACTCCACTTGCCGGTGTCCAGCTGATGAACCACAGGAGTGGACATGACAAAATTAGAGCGTTTACTTATTCTCCAGAACGTGCGTCCTAAATGCACCCACCAGTGGACGCACCAGTCCTTTGCTTTGTAGTCGAATATCGGCCCGTATGTAGACTCGGGGAGAACCATAGCTAGCAACGTCATGGAATATTTTGTGTCTAGTTTGCTACTTTTTGGAAACTCGATATAGCTGCTAGACATACCACTAAAGTAGTAAGACCCCCCTGGTTTTCCACTTGGCCCATCGGCTAACTTGACTCCGAGTGAGATGCCAGGGTGGAGCTGATTCTTGCTAATGTCTTTGGTTCCAAACTGCGCATTCAGAGGGAAGATTGCCGCTGGCTGTGGAAGATCTGAAAATGATAAATCTATTTTATAGTTCAGGACGTACTCAAACAATATGAATTATGAACCGCACTATTAAACACCGCCGAACTATGATTTTGCTTATACAGTGTACTTAGATATTGAATGCTTTGTATTGTTAATCTACAACATCAAATGTGCACATATATCGCCAATACGCAACGATTTTGGTTCAATATTCGCTAATAAATATGTTTTACATTTTGATATAATGGTTTCTTGGAATCCATGTAATGTTTACATTTTGTCAGCGAAGGATTAGTTAGCTTTTGCAGATAATTGCACAAAGAAATCTGACTAAAAATCACATTTGTGATTCACTGTATTGTATTGTATTGTATTGTATTGTATTGCCACTGTATTGTATTGTATTGTATTGTATTGTAAAATTGCTTGAGTATTCACTACTTTGTATATGCTAACACAATTATTCTCCTCAATGTCGGTGAGCAGCATAACTATTCCTGTAGGTGTCGCTTCTCGCCCCAATATTAATATCCACCCATTCTCACCTCCACTTCAGGAAATAATGATTAAATAAACTGGTGTTATAGTTATGTTCTAAATGAAAATTCATTTCGCTGTTATTTTATTTACCACTAATGTTTATTTAACTTTAGCTATATATAGGGTTATATCTTAGTATACAATGCGAGATTTTAGGTCCAGTGGAGTGACTCATGTGTTCTTTCTGATTTTAAAAGATGCTATGGAAATGATTGAAATTATGAAAGATCTATGAAAGTTTAAAAAATGATTTTCAAATGAATTCCATAAATGTTTCTATCTTCGAATTTCAAGTGGAAGGATTGCTTTGGAAATGTTTTCTTTGGCCGGGTATTTTCGTTGACACTATATCTGTTTCATTTGAGAAAAGGTATTGATGCCACAACTATATTCCGGCATTAGAAGGTATTACTTACCTACTTCACACAAACTAGCCGGCAAATAAGCTGCAACCTAAAAACATTTAATTAAAATACATATACTTTAATAATATCACAGGAAAGATACTCTTCGCACTATTAAATTGGAAATATTTATAAGTAGCACTTCTAGAGAAAGTAAACAGAACATTCTGTACTACTCAGCATTTTAAAATATTCCGGAGAAGAGAATTTCTAAATAAGTCTTGAAAGACTTGTAGAAACTTAAAAATACATCAAGGGTACCAATTATTGAACATCAGAACTAAGAAATGCGATTTCAAAAACTGTTTGCCTTTATGACATTCGAGACCACATAAAAATATATGACTCCCTCTTAGGGATACAACTAGACCCAATCAAAAAATCTCCTCAAGTAGTACACCGGTGGCCTGGTTTGGCAATCATGGACACCCTAAATGGAACATTTGGTCGAATGAAATTAAAAGAGTAATATCCTTCACTTCTTATTTTCAAGATGCTTTTCCTCAGAACTAACTAACATTCATTAACATTTAGTATTCGTCAAAAATTAATTAACAGATGATTAATTACCGTACGACTGTGATAGAAACATGACATTGAACACTTACCATCAAGGCAGAGAGCAAGTACATTTTCAGTGTTACCAATAATATTGGTTAACTTGGAAAAGATAACTTGAAATGTAACTTCGAGCAGTCAGAATTAATCCTCGCTTGGTAATCACTAATGTTTACACAAATTTTATTCACTTTGCATATTCAGCTGCAGGTGACATCTCGCAGACTGTTTCATAGAAAATGGAACAGGATACCACTCTCTAGGAGATGATTCGAACGCTAATTTTAATTGTCTAGCTATCATTCAGTACAAAAAGTGGCATTGGATAGACCTCCAAAACTAGTAAAAACCGCTTGCAAAGACCATTATTAGTTTTCAAATAGATTAACTATATTCCTGAACAAATCAGAAGTTTTATAATTTTCCCGACCTAACAAATAAATTATTCTACCAGTTAATCACCAACTATCTCGGAAACGAATTATCTTGAATATCTGAACACGCTTTTCAGTTCTTACTGTACTCTCAATGCGGACATATACGAAATTGTTTATAATCATAACAAAATAATATGTTTTACTCTGGTTTATGATGGCATACTGTTACCATGACAATGAAATACCTTTTAATAAAATGGCAAAATACAACAATTTCTCGAAATCGATATTTTGAAGGACGTGATCCTGGCACAGGAACATTAGTATAGGCAACTGTGACCGGCATACAGACACGCGTCAGTCAGAAATGCTTCATTTTCCAGAAAAAACGTATTCAACTTCTAATACTTAGTATTGGCAAATCGAATGGAGTTTGAGCAAAGTTCCACCATAACCGTTTTAAGAGGTTCAAGTAATACCTATGATGCGTTCCTTTGTCACTATTCCGGAATAAGAATAGTCGGAATAAATTTGAATATGCGTTCGTTTGGGAGCTATTCCTATTCCGGAATACTTGGAATACATTCTGTGTATACTGTAGCAGAATGGCCAGAATGGGCAGAATGTATTCCGTGTTTCCTATTCCGGAATAAGAATATCCCAATATCACCCTTAAAGATGCAGTTCCTTTAGCAGAACAATACAAGAATGGAACTCTCTGCAAAACGATCTAAATTAATAACAAAGTGTTAACAATGTAAGTTTCCTTTTATCACTTATCTTGATGATCAATAACTACTATTTTAATTCTTTTATCTTATTTTATATTTACACCTGCACCTGTAACAGAACATTTATTTAACTTCAACACACATTCGCGTGTAAAAGAAACCGTTGCGATTCATGATTAATTAATTAATTAATTATAACAAACTGTCGTAAATCATTAATTAAATACTATTGGACTGAGCTAGAATTTTTAAAAGATAAAGGATTTTATTTATTCCTGCCCTCACAAGCTTAAATAGGTTTATTAGAACGGAACTGACTCGTTTGGCAATATTCTTGTTCTTCGCTGTCTACTATGAAACTCGATGTTTTCACAAAATTCAAAACTGAAAACCAGTTAACAGTGGTACGTCGAGTAATTTGAGCAATACTCAGATTCACCAACTCGAAGTTGGTATGTTATATGTTTCGCCATGATCATAGGTGCATGAAGTTCCGGCTTGTACATGTTTATGAAATTATGTGAATCATGCATATTGTGATCGGCATAAATTATCCCAGCACAATACACACCCGTTCTTCACCCACAATTCCCTCTGTTGCTCTGACTATACTAAGGGCCAACAATCGAAACATTAGCTAAAATCTTTCACGGCAACAAACATGGCATAGCAAGCTATAGCAACTTGTAGTTGATAGCCTCAGTATACCGTAAATTTCGATAATAGCCCTTGACTTATTTTCGTTAAAAGACTATTTTTGGGTAGGCTATCTTTGGATGGAATTTTGCGTGTTGGAGATGACGTCAAACGGTCTTTGCGCTTGATGTTTAGGGTTATTGACGGGGGGGTATATATCGGGTGTTTACAGTAGACTTAGTTGCCAACGTACGAAATTCTGGTTCAGTGACAAACGAATCTACCAGAGGTTGAACAATAGTTGTGTAAGTTTGTATATACTGACTGATCCCTCGACTCGGCGTAAATTTATTAATTGCTAAAAGCAACAATGACTCAGTAGAACTTTTTCAAAAGCAAGCTATAATTCCATAAACTTTCCAAAATGAAGAAGTCAAATTGACAAATTAGATTTGTACCGTATAATGAAGGTCGAAGAAAGGACTATATGAGTTACAACATAATATTTCACAACAATTCTTGTACTCACAACAATAGATAAAGTTTAAAAAAAGCTGTGGAAAAGTGAAGCTTGTATAAATACATTCAGCACATTGTCACAAACAAACAGACACATATTTATTATATGGACGGCACGTTTCATCGGATACTAACTGACAACGTACACGAGGAAAATACGATACACGAATCTCCGATGTAAAACCCAAACGACTCGAAGCTGCTCCATTTTTCAAAACAACATTTATGACGCCATATAATAAAAGAGAACATTACACGCCAGCATTCAAGACCAACCAGTTATCGTGTCTCCTCGCCACTGTGTAATGTCCTCCACACATTGTACAAACACACAAACATAAACACATTTTATACAAGTTTCACTTTTTGTCTCTATTATCAAAAAAGGCCTATTAGCTTATCGAGTTAAAATTTGCAAGAAGATGGCAGGTAAAAGTTTTGTCAGTTCCATAGAAATATCCAGAATGCATTGAATGGCATTCAATTAAGAAAGCCCTTCTTCAGACCCGCGAAACCGGTTTGGTTGGATGTAGCGTTTGACTTGGTTCCACGATTCTTGGGCGGGGTCGAACCTTCAACTTCATTGCTTTCTGCCGTAACTTCACCGTCGGTTTCCTTAAAGACGCCATATAAGGAATTTCAGCCAGTATGCATTTAGTATTAGTATAATGTTGGATTTTACTATGGGCACTGTTTGAACTGACCAACACGGAGTAATTGCACAAACTCACTTTCCCGAAAACCTATCAAGTTTGCGAAAGTAGTCATGTATTAAAAGTACACTGATCGAAATATTTTCCAGGTTCGTCGCTAAAGAAAGAAAGAAAGTGATTAGGAGTACCAGTCAATATAGTTAAATTTAGCTTTTCTTTCTTGAACGCTATACTTGTATGTATACTTTTTACAAACAACCATTATTTTGTAAGTCTTCGTTGATATTCGCTTCAATAAACAACCAAATCACTCTACAAATGATTTAAAACGTTTGGATGATCGCACGATGTACTAGAATGGGCGTGGTTTTAAAAACAAGAATTCTTCCTATGTAATAGAATCCACATACGACATGGCTTCTGGCTTCCAACCATTTATAATATTCTGGATCCCAATCTTAACAATCCTTTGGATCCGAATGCCACCTCTCTGGATTCCGGATACCATCGTTATGGGTTAGTCCGATTTCTATTCCACTGGATCCAAAAATTGGCTGAATTGCGAATTCCAGCTACAAAATTTGGTTGGATTCTCGATTCTGTTTTCTCTTACATAAAGCGATGAATAGACATAGAGCTTAGAAAAGTAAGTCCATCTCAACAAAATTCAATTAAAACTCAATAAGCTCTCAACAGATCCAAAGTGAGTTTTGACTTACATTATTGGTTTCCTCAGATTGATAATAGTTATAAACTTTATACGTCGCATAGCCTGCAGCAAGTATGCCAGCCGTCAGCCACAAGTACTTGTTCTTCAACACGTCAGGTACATTCATCGTTCCAGCATTCAATTGTCTCGGTTACACTTTGAGATACTTTGTGCGTTTTACCAATGCGGACAACTGCTCTAGAATTCTTAATCTTCAAGTTCAAGTTTGTTTCGTCACGTAATGTGGTAATACTCTACAAACGAGTTCAATTTGCAATTAACAATCAATTAGCGCACGAATAGGGATGATGACGCAATATTTCTGGTGTGCACGAACTGGGTTCTAGCTGAACCCTGAGATGTTTTGCTTCCGTCTTTTACTGTGCAGACGCGGTTAACCGATTCTGGTAGATAGTTTATGATATGGAAAGTGTTCATTTTTCTGGGAGATAAAGGGCGGATTTTTTCACGATCCGGCGAAGCAGTTTATTAGCGCGGACTGAACTGAAACAAATGGAAAGAGCGGCCAGAGGGAAAGGTCCACACGGCTAGGGATATTTATTTATTTATTTATTTATTTATCAGCAATATCAGGGATATGTTTTTAAACGCAAAAATATTGTTTAAAACACTTTCATGTCCTGTCAAAATGACAGAAATAGGAAATGGGTTTGAGAGTGGACAATTTTGTAAACAAAATTCCATTGTCTCCCTTTTTCACAATTCTGTGTACAAATTCAAAAACTCTAAAATACCTTCATGCTTTCGAAATTCTGGTTTTAGTTTCATTCAAAGGGCCCTTAACATACAGGGAATGCTTTTTCCGACAACCTGTATTATTTTTCATGCGTCTTTGTCTCTACTATATTTTGACTCGGTTGAAATTTATTAAAAATACTTCACGAAACTAAGAATGGAATAGAGACCGCAAAAGCTAGATGGCAAACAGGTGAAACGAAAAAAAAACTAAAGTTGGTGATAAAGAAATAATAAAACCAAAATTATTTAGTATATTAAACCACATAGAACTGGCAGGGAAAGTGGCGTTCGACTAAGAACGAAGATAAGGAAATAGACATGGTGGTAGGTTGATGAAAGGGTAAACGGGGGTGGATGAAACTTATTTTGCGTATTGTGTGGTTCCAGAAAATATCCACACCCCCACCACGGAAGGAATTTTTTAGGACCTCCTTCCCCCTTGAAGGACCTACCGTGAATGAATAAAGTTATCTATCTATCTATCTACTTTCTGTTTTTGAAGTACTTGGGCAGACTCCCCCAGGAATCTCCATTATCCCATTACCTACTCCTACCCCCCTGGAAGTTTCTAATATTTGTTTTTCCTTTCTCTTTTTATTTCTAACAAAGAAATTATGAAAGTGAAGTTGAACTAGAAGTCATCTCACCAGAATTACTATGCTAGACATCGCCCAACTGAAAAGGAAGAAGTTCAGATCCCCTGGAAATTTTGCGATTTTGACACCCCGCCAAACTATTCCCCCAGAACTTTTCTAGCCCTCGCAACCCCCTCCCCTCAGGAATGTCCTAGCTCTCAGAGCCCCCGTCCCTGCCCCCAGGAATTCCAATTCCTTCCGTGGTGGGGGTGTGAAGATTTTCTGAAACCACACGTTGTATAGGAGGGGGGAGAGTGGGGGTGAGTAGGAACTCATTTTTGGCACTCGAAACCATTTACACCCCTCCCCCTCCCCTGCAAGTGCCAGTTATTACACAATCCCTTGTAAACAACTGTATGTGCATCAACGCACTTTGTTTGACTTATACATAAAGGACCTGACTCAGATTTAGGCGTACAACGACTCGCTCATACTACATTTCTTTCTCAATGAAGGCAAGTTTTAATTTCACAGGACGTCATAATATTCAAGATAAATATGTTATGAAAGTTTGTACAATGTAATCAACATGCGAAGAGTGCATGAGTTACAATAGTGTAGAATTTGAAAACATGAATGGAAAACATGAAAAGTGAAACTTGTATAAACACATTCAGCACATTGTCACAAATTGGACGTCACGTTTCATCGGGAACTAAACCACGTACACGAGGAAAATACGATACACGAATCTCCGATGTAAAACCCAAACGACTCGAAGCTGCTCCATTTTTCAAAACAACATTTATGACGCCATATAATAAAAGAGAACATTACACGCCAGCATTCAAGACCAACCAGTTATCGTGTCTCCTCGCCACTGTGTAATGTCCTCCACACATTGTACAAACACACAAACATAAACACATTTTATACAAGTTTCACTTTTTGTCTCTATTATCAAAAAAGGCCTATTAGCTTATCGAGTTAAAATTTGCAAGAAGATGGCAGGTAAAAGTTTTGTCAGTTCCATAGAAATATCCAGAATGCATTGAATGGCATTCAATTAAGAAAGCCCTTCTTCAGACCCGCGAAACCGGTTTGGTGGGATGCAGCGTTTGACTTGGTTCCACGATCCTTGGCCGGGGTCGAACTTTCAGCTTTGGGTTCGTTAACTTCATTGCTTTTTGCGGTGACTTCACCGTCGGTTGTTTCCTTAAAGACGTTATGTAGACAATGTTAGTAAGTATACATTTAAAACTGTAGGTAGACTTTTGGATTTTCATCAGTTACTATGGACACTGTTTGAACTAACCATGCAACAGGGAGTAATTGCACAAACTCACTTTCCCGAAAACCAACCAAGTCTATGCGGAAGTAGTCATGTAAGTACAATCGATATATATTTTCCAGGTTCGTAGTTAAAGAAAGAAAGTGATTTGGAGTACTAGTCAATGTAGTTTTAGCTTTTCTTTCTTGAACGTTATACTTGTATGTATACTTTTTACAAACAACCATTATTTTGTAAATCTTCATTGATATTCGCTTCAGTAAACAACCAAATCACTCTACAAATGATTTTTAAATGATTTACAAATGATTTTTAAAAAACGTTTGGATGATCGCACGAGGTACTAGAATGGGCGTGGTTAAACAAGAATTATTTCTATATAACACAATCCACGGACGACAGGCTTCTGGATTCCAGCACTTTGGATTCTGGAACCCGAGCTTAACAATCCTTTGGATCTCTGGATTCCGGATTTCATTGTTATTCGACAGACAGATTTATATTCCACTGGATCCAAAAATTAGCCGGATTCCGAAATGCAGCCGCAAAAATTGGTCGGATTCTCGATTCCGGTTTATCTTTCATAGGGTGATAAATGGACAAAGAGCTTAGAAAAGTAAGTCCATCTCAACAAAATTCAATTAAAACTCAAGAATCTCTCGACAAATCCAAAATGAGCTTTGACTTACATTGGTTTCCTCAGTTTGATA
>JANVCH010069343.1:0-10344 GCA_025505405.1 Epizoanthus rinbou | reverse complement strand
GTACGTATGTATGTAACTATGTATGTATGTATGTGTATGTATGTATGATTGTATGATTGTATAAATGTGTGTACGTATGTATGTAACTATGTATGTATGTATGTGTATGTATGTATGATTGTATGATTCTATGAATGTGTGTACGTATGTATGTGTGTGTATGTATGTATGTATGTATGTACATACATACATACTTGCATGGTAGCATTTACTCATGTAGCATTTGCAATATAAATTAAATATATTATTATTGTTATTATGATTCACAACTATTAGATATAATCAATATTTAGCTGTATGAGGAGTTATAACATGTTTGACAGTATTCTCTCTGTCACATGCCTACATCTCACTCAACATTTACTTTAGCACTCTTGAAGCTGGTAACATCATAACACAAACAAAATCTCCAATTGGAAATACGTTGCGATGGCCAACTCCTGTTCAAGTGCAATGTATAAATAGTTTAACCTTACAACTTGACCATGAGCCACTGTGTCTTATGAAAAACCAACAACCCAGGTATCAATGTCTAGCAATACTTGTCATGTGAACTATTCCATGTCTATTTCAACTACACTTTAATATAAATTAATAATTATTCCTTGAAATCAAGGTGAGTAGTGGCAGAATATTTACCGAGAAGCAAAGCATTGAGGTAAATATTCTAAAAGACACTATTTACTGAGAGTGAAGAGAATATTTTTTTTTGTATATACCAACAAGGTGACCTTCAAAAATTGGCCACAAAAAGATGTATTTTGTCAATCTTTCCAGGTTTTGTTATTCAACTGAAACATAATGGGATTTGCATGCAACCACAAACCTGGTTCAATGGTCTACTTTAGATTCAAAGGACATGTGCAACAACTCAAGAAATTCCAGTTCATACAGAGAGAAGCCATGAAGTCAGTAAACATATTTTATCAATAGAGTCTTGTGTGAATTTTAAGATATAAGTCATTGCACGGCCTTGCTCCAGAGAACTTATCCAACCTTAGTGAAGTACATTGTCCTGTTCGTGCTCCGAGATCTTTGAACCAGCTACTACTTTTAAGTATTAAAATACTCTGAAGATACACACTGTTGGATATGGCCAACGTGCCTACTCCTATGCTTAGTGTTCTGGAATAGGAATAGCTCCAAAACAAATTCTTATTGAGTTATTCCGATTTATTCCAACTATTCTTATTCTGGAATAGTGCCAGATGAATGCATCCTTAAACCTACCTTGGAATGGGGAATTTGAACATCTGTTTTTACTGTTGGGGGGGGGGGTGAAGTTTCGATTTGATCGCTACATCTAACATTACAATCTTCATATCTGTAAAACAGTAAACCCTTCTTGTATTAATTCTTAAATTTTCACGCCATAACTGCAGTGATGGTGAAAGTTTTAGTTTTCCAATTCTCTGATGAATATTATAAATCAACGGAATTATTTATAATACATATGTTTGTTACTACTCAATAATATTCTGATTCATTTGAGCCCGAAATTACCAACACACCTCTACCAAGTTGCCATTCTTCAGAACGTCCAAATGTAGCCCTTGTGGAGGTTTTCCAGCCCTGTAAACAGCAGGAATACTTATTGGGCTTAATGAACTTAAAAAAGGCTCATCTTGGCCCAAAATACACTTACCAGCTTGGGATCTGGAAGCATGTATTCGCAGCCAACTCTTGAACCTTTTCCGCCATCTTGATCTTCTTTTTGTCCTACATGCAGTTTAGTTGAGAGAGACTGGGGTTGACTGTATCTTCAAAATTCCCGGATGGTATCCCAAAGTGCATCAGTTTTCGCGCCAACGTTCATTTGACAACAACAAGCGCTTTGACTTTGGAAAAAAGTGAAAATGAGGGACTGTCACAGATTATTTCTTCGAAGCTTTATGTCTAAGAAAATTCTTTCGGAATCGGATACAATGAAGACTTTTAAAAAGTCGTGTGAATTGTACGGAGGTAGGTAATGTGAGCTCCTATGAGCGCGTTGGACGATGGTCGATCCTGTCTTAAAAAATAGAGGATAAAAATTATGGTTACCGGATCGACGATCGCAAGAACGTTAGCCATACTGATTACTGGTTCGATTGTCGTGTGTAAAGTTTGACTGTATAAAAGTGAAACTGAAAGAACTACAGACAGAGTTAGTATAGCTATACACTGATAAGCCATAAGGCGGTTCGATCAAACCTGTGACGTAGATTTAAATTGGGGGGAGCTGCCTTCCCCTCCTTCTCCCTTAGTGCTTGCTGCGCATGGCCCTTACAATCTTAAATCAGGAAATATGCCATTGTGGGTGAATGATCTTTGATGGACCTTGATCTGTCATAATTCATCTTTCTTAACAACAATCTAAGCCAATCAAATGTTTTAATAAGCCTTGATTTTCAGCAGAAGTAATTGAACAAAGCTGACATACTTTAATAAAGTTTAAAGGAAGCCTCCTTGAGCCAGTTGAGGGGGACATTGGACTTTGTGGTACTGCAATTGTAGGCCATTTTTCACTTGTTTTTTTTTTTTGGGCCTTTAATTTTGCAGTTTAGTGCACCCCCAGTGACCCCTAGCCTGCTCTTCCAGGTATCATGTAACACCAATGGGGAGAGGGTGTTTGAAGTGGTATTGTATTGCATGGTGTTATGAGCTAGGGGGTTATCTAACTTTCATTACATAACAGGGCTGCAGTATTCAGTTGTGTGAAAATAATTTGTGAGAATGATTAAACTGCTTTGATTTTGAATCCATCTGTCACAATTTCAGAGACGTCAACTCTCATGCATTGGGCATGAGACTCACACATTTGAGGCTCATCTCACGCATTGCTGAGCAAATCTCACGCATCCAGTAATAAAGATCAAATAAAGTAGATGTTTGTTTACTTTTCATAAAGATCTGCCAGAAACGAGCAGCAATTGCCAAGTAAAGTTCAGAAAAAACACTCCATAATTGAAAAGACACATTTCTTGTGTGCTTCGACTGCATTTAGTTACTACTGAAAATGCACCAGAGCGCATTTTTTTACCTTCTATTTTTTTAAAATGTTCTGGGGGAGCATTCCCCTAGACCCCCCTAGCTGCTCACATCTTCGGCGCTCGATAAGTCTTACACATAGCAAAATCCAAATGTTGACATCTCTGTCTAAGCATTGTCAAAACAAAGTGTAATTATAACTTTACTGGGGATTTGCCAAGCTGCTACCATCAAGTTATGGTCACACAAGTGCAAGTTTGGGAGAACAACACAAAATAGCTGTGTTAACACGGGCCAAAGGAAAGTATTTCTATAGCTTTTCGGGTTCCCCCAAACTTGCACAAGTGTTACCATAACTCAATAGAAAACACAGGAAATGTTTTCTATTAACTTTTAGTATTAAATAGATGCAATCATTGCACCCACAGTGAGTTTCTAAGTTTTCCATCAAGTTATGGTAAACAGCTTTCAACCAATCAGAGTGCACATTATTTGTACTTTATTTTAGAAAATAAGATTATACTAGTTATAAGCCCCCTTCCCTCCCTTCCTAGGTTCATGTATATGCCCCTTCCTTCCCCTCCTAGGTATAAGCTCACCAGTCTGGCAACATTCAATGATGCTCTACATGTATCTTAATTCCTTCAAGCACCTCACACTTATGTTTTGCATTTAGAATGGTATCTAAGCAGGGGTTTCGATAACTTTTGAAGTAGGTGATTATAAAACGAAAGTAGGCGGCTCCAACAAACCAAACTTTAGGGGGGTGCGGGGGCATGCCCCTTCCCCCCCCCGGAAAATGTTTGGAATTTAGTGTCTCTACTGTGCATTTTCAAGCATTTTGGCAAGAAATCAGGGCTTTCACAGCACTTACTAACAGGTAATTTTTACCCCTGTGATATACAAGAAAACAAGAAATTAAAACATGCTTAGCCCTATAAAGCAGATATAGTTTGTACAAATATTGTATATTAGAACTTTGTAAATCGCTGAAAGAAGTTGCCATCGTTTATTACAAGTGTTTATCATTTATGCAAATAATAACTAGCCCAGCCAATTCCAACTCAACGTCAATCTTAGGATGTCATTTTGTCCTCCACGTGTAATGGTATGTGCTTCAAAGCGAGACAAGTGAAAAACTGCTGGCCAAAATACTCCATGTGTGGTCCAGTGCATGTGTGATCCGTGACGCTCGTAGAAAACAAAAAACAAACTACACTACACAAGATCAAAGAAAAGGAGCCTATAATTTCACATTTTTAGCAAAGGATGTTCAAAAATAATATTACGAGAATGCACAACTGAAGGTCAATGTTTTTCTTTATGACAATTTGACATTCTTGGCTAGCACAGCACAGTTGGAACGACTGAAGCTATGACCTGTATAGCCAGCGGTTCGAGCCCAAGTAGGTGGCGGTAGCCATCTTCTAATGAAACGCCTGTCTAAGCAAGCTACATTTACATTGATTAGGTTTTATTATTTAACTATTATCTGTGGCTGAATTAGACTTGTGAAGTCTACAAATTTATAATTATTATGTGTGTAATCTCTCCCTGACTGGTACGCTCTTGCAAATTTGTACAGGCTCAGAGCTTATAAATACTCAGGATTTTATGGTTAATATTTTGAAATATCTATTAATTAATGTTTATAGTACTATTTGTATTCAGATGTCTTTTAATGAACTCTCTCCATTCAGACTTACCAATATTCATCTGAGGATTTGGTAGATCTGGGTGAGATTGGCCGAGGAGCATATGGCACAGTGAACAAGATGCAACACGAACAAAGCAACACATATATGGCAGTAAAGGTAACGAAGACTCAATCAGGACATTAGATCAAGGAAGCCTTTATCTAGTGTTAAAATTACTAAATTCCAATTTAACTACCTGCACAATTAGTCATATTTTTATCTATAATCTAGCAATGCGTACATTTTTATCTAAATTAGTGTTGAGTTCATGCTTGAACATATGTGCATATACCATGCCTTATAAATTATATTATATATATATTTAGATGCTGCAACTAGATGCTATTGTCTTTGTTCCTTTCTTGGTTACTCAGTTTCCTTTCATCAACATTCTGGACAAGAATGAAATTTCACTCTTTGATTGTAAGAAATGAGTAACATGATTGAGAAATTGCTACTTTTCAAGATATTTGAATGGACTTTGTGTATTGTACCCAACAGCACTTTAGCAGATAGTTGAATGTACCGTAATCTGACTTGTACATGTGGATGAATGTGCTCAGTTGTGTTACGTACACAAGGAAACAACTGGGCAAAACTCACAGTTTGCATGAACATAAAATAGATTAATCCCTTGTGTAACCTACTACCATTTGCCCTCTATGTGTCATTTTTAAAATACAGAAACCTAGACTCTCAATACATCTGACAAACAGCAAGCCACAAAAATATGGCTACGGTATAATGAAAGTATCATTTTTATGAATCAGAATATTGAAATTGTTGAAATCCAAAGAGACATTCCATTTTGGTTCATGTCTGACACATTTTGGTAAAGCAAAATTTTGTAAGTGAACTGTGTATCTTGATTAATATATAATAATGAAATATTGTGAAAACTTGTATGGTATTTATAGTTACTTAGTTTCTTGATATTTTCTTTAATATCAGCTGAATGAGTTGAACAAATGCCAATTTTCTTCCCCAGAGAATACGATCGACAGTGGATGAAAAGGAACAGAATCAGCTCTTAATGGATCTGGATGTTGTGATGAGAAGCAGCGACTGTCCATACATTGTGAAATTTTATGGTGCATTGTTTACAGAGGTTAGAAGCGATAATGGATCTCAGAAAATAGCAAAATATTAAAGGTTTGTATAGAACACTCGTGAATGATGTGTGTTACTGTGTCTTCATAACAGGGAGATGCGTGGATATGCATGGAATTAATGGAGAGTTCATTTGACAAGTGTTACAAGCTTGTTTGTGGCTACCTTAAACGTACCATACCAGAAGATATCCTTGGCAAAGTTTCTTATGCAGTAAGTGAGATATATAAATTATATATATATATGTACAATGTATTGTACATGTTACTATTTTATTGGAAAAGTTACCAACTATAAAGGTACTTAATTAGTTCCCAGAATTTCCAAACAACTATTGACAGTAAGTCATTAATATAAATATTAATTTTATTAATATTAATATTGTATGGGAAAAAATACTAAAACTACTGATCATATCAGATAATGTACAGTTCTGAAGTTCTACTGGAGAAGTTGTACGTGCAACAAAGGAAAACTCAGAACTCAAATTTATCTAGTCTGAATTTTCCTTTGTTATTTGTACAACTTTTCCAGTAAAACTTCAGAACTGTACATTATCTAATATGATCAGTATTTTTACTGCCATGGACTATTGGTGGAAATGTGAAAGGAGCCTAAAGCCTAAACCCATGGCTCATATCAGGGTGTAACGGCCTACAAAAAATATTAATGTATTAACTGGGGTGATCAGTGATGGTCATTTTTTTAAAAAGTTTGGTAAAACTGATCTTAAGAAATTTGTCTCAAATTTTCGGTTGCACCTGCAACCTTCATCAGGAGAATTTAAATAATTATTATTATTATATGCAAGATGTAAGAATTAAACTAATTAATAGGACTGTACATTGAAACAAATTTCTTCCTCATCAGGTTGTCAAAGCCTTAGATCATTTAAAGACCAAGTTAAATATAATACATAGAGGTGAGTATTTTGGCTTGATTGACTGACTTGTATACATTTAAGTCATGGAATTTGATTTGGGTCATGAAAATTGCAGACAGTGGCCAAAGTTGTAGAAAAGGTGTTAAATTTTTTGGAAATTTAGAAGAGGTTGAAGGCCAATAATATTGAGAGTATATTGTGACCTAATCTCTTGGTCTGCCACGTTGTCGTTGGCCATGGAAAGGTAATGAGTAGTAGTGAAATAAATAAATAAATTTAAAAAGAAGATCCATGGCAAGCCTTACCTGTACCCCCTTCCCCCACCCAACACGGTGTGCACACAGGTTTTCTGTCTGGTAACCCCAGAAACCTTCCAGTGACATTCCACGGGAGTATGTATACTTTCTAGCATTCATCAATCATTCTAATCTACAGATATCAAGCCTTCAAACATTTTAGTGGATTTACAAGGAAACATCAAACTATGTGACTTTGGAATCAGTGGTCATCTTGTAGATTCCATTGCCAAGACCAGGGATGCAGGCTGTAAACCATATATGGCTGTATGTATTGAACTGTTAGCACAAATATTAATATATTATTACATTTAGGGCACGTTCGTTTGGGAATATTCTGGATTAGGAATACATTGCAGAATATTCCGGAATAGCTAGATTTCTATTTTCCAAATGAACGCATATTCCGATTATTCCGAATATTCTGACTAGCATGCAGTGATTGTTGTTGTTGTGCTCAAAAATTAGCATCGATGATGTCACTAATCCGGATTATTCCAGATATTCTGATACCCAGAGCAGAATGGCTGGAAGAGTATTCCAAGGAAACCGGAATGAGAATAGCTCCCAATTGAACGGCTCTACCAAGTATTCCGGCTATTCCTAAGCCGGAATGTTCCCAAACAAACGCGCCCTAATTATTGTCAAGAAGCATAATTATCACCATGTTGTTATGTCATTTCATTGTTTTGGCACTGAACAGTTCTTAAAACAGGAGAATCTTTGGTTAAATTGGCCATTTTAAAATTGAAGATGCAAAAGATGGAAAAGTTTCATTTCAATATGAGATTCAGCAGCAAAAGAGTTAATCAGCTGTGGATGACCATGATTAACTGTGATCAACCACGAAACAAGCATGGTGCTTGCATGTATCTGCTGTTATGTTATTCGATAAAAGTAATAATATATTGTGCCTTTTAACTATCAACAAGTAGAAAATTAATATTCTATGAACCATAGTGTGTGTACACATCTTTATTAATTTAAAGTTAAATCTTATTGACCAACATTATTTCTCCCTTTAGCCTGAGAGGATTGATCCCACTGCAACAAGACAGGGATATGACATCAGATCTGATGTGTGGAGCTTTGGCATAACAATGGTAAAGCTCTTAAATATAGCTGAAAAAATTAGGGTGTGAAGTTTAATTCCTTCAATTTAATTTCAAATCTTTAGAAGATCAAGAATTGTTTCGATCTCTGCATTAATTTCCATAGTGTTATAGTAGCAGGGTTAATCAGAGCCAAGGGGTGACAGTTACTTCACATTCTCTTCAAGTTTTAAGCTACAAGAAATCCTAAATCTTTTGAAAGTCAGGAACATTTTGTCTAGTATTCATTCTGTGTTATTAAGCTTAAGTCAGTAGTCAGTCAAGCTATGTGTCTACAAGCAGATGAAAATCACCAGACACTTTTCAGATTTGTAATACGTGATTTAAATGTTTTTAAACCTATTCACTGCCAGAGAATATGATGCACTTCTGTCTTGTTTGACAAGATGTACATTGTTCACTTTCCCCTCCATTTTGTGCCAAGCTCTAATTAACACATACCGGTATAATAATAATAATCATAATAATCATAATAATCATAAAATATTTATATAGCGCCTCTTCCAAGATGTCCAGAGGCACTTCACAGTGAAAGTTAAAAAAGATAAGATATAATTAATTTGATATTGTATAACAATGTATGTACATGTAAACATTATGTAGTTAAAAATGTATAATAAAACTATGAGTAGATGAAAACATTAGAAAAGTTTACTCTTAAAGATGTTAAGTGTTGGTGACTGCTGGATTTCATTAGGAATGTTGTTCCACAAAGTTGGAGCATAGATGGAGAACGCCCTGGCGCCATAAGATTTTAAGTTATATTTGGGTACAGACAGTAGGTTTTTGGTATAGGAACGGAGGTTACGAGGACGGCGGTAAGGCTGTAGGAGTTCTTTCAGATACTGAGGAGAATTGTAGTGTAGTGCCTTGAAGGTCAGGATAAGAATTTTAAATATGATTTGCTGTTGTACAGGAAGCCCGTAAAGTTCTTTAAGGATAGATGTGATGTGTTGATAGTTACGGGAGCCACATCTACACACGTAGATTGTAAGAAGAGACCGAGGTACACTATGTTAGGCTCATCAATCTTGCAGCAACTATTTGCAAGTGAAGATCAATTATTGGTGGACAAATTTGTCTGCATGTAGTTATAAAACAAAATTGTTGCAACAAACCAGCTTGCATACTATTACCTTACACATCATTACCTTACACATATTAATCACAACTGCAAAATATGCAATTTTGTATCATGTTGCAGGTTGAATTAGCAACAGGAAGATTTCCTTATCCCAAGTGGCACAGTGTTTTTGATCAACTGACCCAAGTAGTCAAGGGAGATCCTCCTAGATTAACTAATGAAAATGGACGAAATTACTCTGAGGAAATGTTGAACTTTGTCAATATATGGTAAGTAATGCAGACTGTGGAGGAAATCCCCTTAGTGAAGTGCGTACCATTTCAGAATGAAACTGAATGTATAAAGAGTGCACAACAAATATTTAAAACATTTACAATATTTATAATTGAACCATATCTAACTGCAGACAGTACTGTTTCGGCCTCATCAGTGCAGTGCTGAAGCTGGAGTTGAGGTTAGGCTATATAACCCCGCGCTTGTGGGATCATCATACCATATATTGAACAATATATTGATTGATTCAAGGTGTACATCACTTTTAATGTCATACTGGTAATACTAGAGTTTCAATTTTAACCTTGTCTGTCTGTTTAAAACTGGTCAAAAAGTGTCCATGTTCTGTTTCAACAGAGTGTCCATTAATAGTCTAGATTTTGGCAGGCACTAACTCTAGCTGGCCATATTAGGGAAAATTATGTCCATTTTAACAACCTGAAGGTAGTCATTAGGTGAGAATTGACTGTATACCACATGATATCAAAGTCTAGTGCAGTATGTGCTGTATGTAGTTGAACAAATTCTGCCACAGCAGGTAACACAAACCTCAGCCTTGATAATTCATGCTCAACCACATCCAATAATTGTTTTATTATGCAATGACAAGTGTGTAGCACTCAAAATGATGGTGTTTTTATGACACAACAAGGAAAACATCAACAACTCCAAAAAATGATCCAACTGCTTGTGAGCTGTGAGAAGTCATGTGGCCCATTGTCTGCGGAATGAAATTTCATTTGTGCCTACTGGAATTAACAATGTGTTTGTAAGCAATCAGAATCTAGCTCGTCCAATTTTGTTATCACTCGTATGATTACAGACAGAATTGGACTCCACTCAGTCCTATTACCAATTTATTATAAAAATTACAATTTCCGAAAAAGTGAAAAATAAAGTGACATTGTCATTGGATAAA
>JANVCH010069332.1:0-10345 GCA_025505405.1 Epizoanthus rinbou | reverse complement strand
AGGATTTTAGTTTAAAAAAATGGCGGTCCTGTCCAGCCAAACAATCCATGCATGCTTTGCGATCGCAGTTTCGGACCAGTCCCCTTTTCGTTTTGTTACCCGCGAATTCCTGGACTATGACTCGGGCGTATCCCCTGCGTTGCTCACTTGGGTGTCAAGCAAACATTGAACACTTCAGCTGCTTCATGTAACCCTCACAAAGAAACTGACTTATATTTTTAAGCCCTATTTGCACGAGCAACTTTTTCCTGTCGTCCACGCAAGTAGACATATAAATGAGTATTTTAACAATTGTCAAATATTTAGCTTTGAGCTAACTATAACACCCCATATCAATCTATCGAATTCTCATTTTAAGTGAAGGAATTTCTAAATAATTATGTCTTCAGGTTGCGCTTAAATTCCTGAATCGCAATTGGGCTTTTAATGCTTTGCGGAAGTGAGTTCCGCAATATAGTAGCCGCTATGCTGAAGGCTCTGCCTCCATAGGTTTTCGTCTAGGACTAGAAACTTGCAGTAGGTTTGCAGAAGAAGATCTAAGCGATATAGGAGGTCTATAACAAGATCAAGATGGTCTTTCGTTGGCTATGCAAGGCTCAAGCAACAGGCAAATGTTCAGTCTTCATGTACGTACCTTTGGCATAAACATTTGCATAACATGACGACTATAGCGAGCACCGATCAGTATATTGGGATGCGAGGAGTTGCGGTATCTACGGTCGACAAACGTGGGGTTAAATTGAAGAGGCCAATAAAACTCGTAGCTGCTCTCCTTTGGAAGGGCAAAATCCAGGTTGTTGAGATCTCCATATCGGTACAAAATGTTAGCAAGGGTGCTACTACCCGTCCGGTGTGTTCGTAGAAGCACCAAGTTATGCCTCGTTGACTGACATGAATTCCTGAAATGACAAAATATTTCGGTTCTCATAAAAATGTATTATTAAATAAAATAGTTTGCAATGAGTCATATTCGTATTACTTTTGAACGGTTATTATTTAGAATCTGAAATTTAGTAACTTTTCCTAGAGTTTTATAGGGGATTTCTTGATCTACAGATATTTTATCAACGACGTGTCTTGTTGTCATGGTAGCTATTTTATCAAAGTTCATCTTCATATTTTTCACGTTTTTGAAACACAAAACAGCATACTCTGTCGCCATACATATGTCGTCTTCACCACTGGTTGGTCATTTATGTACTAAATTATAGTTGTGAGTTGTAACTTAGATATTATGCGCTTAAAGATTTGTTCTAACCTTACTTTTAGAAAAGAACATTGCATATCAAACAATAAAAATATAGCATAAAAACTTCATTGGGAAATGGCGTCATTATGACGTCATAAGCAATTAGTAAACCCTAATGCCTTGGTCCCTAATGTCTTGCAATAGTTAACATATGTGCCATCCCCCCAGCCCCTCCCAAGCACGTCCGTAGCTGAGAAACTGCAATGTTCTCATTCTATCTTTTTGTATAAAAATAAAATTATTGAAAATCTCCGGCGAAGAGAGAGGTCGGCGGGATAATGTTGTTTTATATGAATATCATCCGATTCAAATAAAAACCATATTGTGAAAAGCTTACTTGAATATATATCGCCCAAATTCCCTTTCAAAGAAAAGGAAAACTTGAAATCAGATCCATACCTTCTCCGAACTGTTGGCTTATCCTCCCAGTGCATATTGTAGTCGATAGTTTCATCTCTTTCTGCTTCATTTATGACCTCAGCCTGATCGTAGGAATTTAGAAAGTTGTCATTAGAATTCTTTAATGGCAATGAAGTCTCGTTTCCAACTCCGGTAGACAACCGAGATTCTCCTCCGTTCTCTTCGGGGTAGTCTTCCTCCTCTGTCGAATCAAGCACCAAGCGATACTTGTCTCCAGGAACAAAAACAATTTGCGATGGCCTGACAAGATAGATGTGATACAAATAGGGGTGTTTTTAGAACAGTAGTTGATTGCTCCATGGACTGGAAAAAACTGGATATATCGTTAAGGGATGTTATTATCATTATTATTATTATTGTGATCGGTACATTTTTTCATCTTTTTTAAGAATCAGTACAATAAAATCTCACGTATATTGATCCTCTAAGATTTAGATACACAATCATGAATCACTTATAATGTTCATCTCTATTTCAACAGCGGTACATTTTCACTCCAGTGGTCAGACAATAGGATTAATAGCCGGAACGCGTCCTTAATGGGTATAAGCAACGCAGGGAGCACACGTGTGGATTAATCTTTTGTAAAACAGCATTTGTCGCTAATTTCTCTACCTATCTGTTGTTGTCTATTTTCTTTTGGTATTTCAATAAAATACTAACATCTGTCAATAACAACAGAAATGCGCCTAATTTTATGTGTGCGCTGTTTGTTATCGATGGAGATGGCTCATAATACCATTAACCATATACGGATCAATCTGGAGCAGTACTGAACGAACAAAAGGAATCTAAGAACAATTAACTGCTCGTGTTTCATTATATTCAATTATTCTATTTTGGCTAATCAGTAGAGAGAGAAGATTTTAAAATTCTTTCGATAAAAATTATTACTCAATTAAAAACATTTAGAAATTTATTTGATTATACCCTAGCCAATTAGGTAGATCTGAAATACACGACTTGAGAGTTCAATATGTTCCCAAATTACACCTGGCTTAGGAGCTAGTCAATATGGCACATATATTGCATGAATAGCCATATGATCCATAACAAACGGTGCTCGCATTAAATCGCCCGTGAATCTCATTGTTTCTAACTAGATGTAAACAACACTTAGGTTCTCTGTGTGAGCAAAATTAATTTTCAATAACTTCACTTGCGCCGGAAGTATGCATCCATATTCTACCACCTTAACACCGAACCTGTAGATTATGATATTCGTGTACTCTAATTTGCTACTTAAATTCAGGGATATTCAACAATATTAACCTTCTAATAAGGCAATCGAAATGGCATAGCAAACATATAATTTATAAGAATATAAATATAAGAATATCGAGGCTGAAATTGGCGAAATTTTAAGAATATTGTAAGAATATACCTGAGGCTGAGATTTTGTTAAGAATATATGTTTGCGTGTTGAAAATCTGTCAAATACAATAAAATCACATGGTTTTAACTAAACCATTAAAAACTATGGTAAATTCTTCATTCTTATTAACGGCAAAACTAGCCAATAAAATGATAAAAAAATAAACAGCACTAGCCATATGTTCGATATAATGGCAGTTCGATAAACGGTAATGTAACATGATACAGATCTAAACACCAAGTAGCTGTATCTAATGCCTCAATACACTGTAAAACGGAAATACTAGACAGTAGACTCCGTAATCTAAGAATATTCACAAGAATATTTTCAGCCTAAAATCGGCAGAAAAATAAGAGTATCCAGCCTGGGCCTGAAAAACAATATTCTTCTAAAAGAGAAAGAGTAAAGTAAAGTGAAGTGGTACATTTATATTAGGAAGAGTGTACTATAGATTCTAGCGCTCTTGCTTTTGGTCATCATTCTACGATAAGACCAACAGGATCACAAAGTTTATTTTGTTTGGGTAAAAATAATCAGTATTCAGATAGAGCTAGTTTTGAAGAGTTAGTATATTAGTCAGTCATTAACTCCTCTACTTCAAAAGCCATTATAATGCAATTAGTTTACACATGTCAAAGTCCACTTGGTTTAAGATAACTCCTTTTTAATGAGTACGGGCGTTGCCCTTGGACCGTAACAAGGGCAAATGCTCAGTCCATAACATACCGTACGGATCCCTCACTCGGTTAATAAAAGCCAGAATTATAGTCGCCTCGACTTCGTGGAATAATCGGGTTTGCAAATAATGCAAATTATTATACTATCACAAATGCCACAAATTAATCATGACTTGTAATCATTAAATGAGAATCCAGGCTCCTGATCTTGTAAACTTCGGAAGTACTTTGTCACAACTTTCAAACTATATATGGTCTATTATTTATTAAACGCCACCACCACCAACAACAACAACTATTTAGATACTGTAGTACATTACAAATTTACAAGACAGGATTATAATTAGCCAACTATATTTTAAAAGGACAAAATAACCAAGGAGCTGTTTGAAGAAGTTAAATGATACAAACTGTGGATTTGAAATATTTTGGAATCAAAGCAAAAAAATCGTTACAAAAAATAAAACATACGAAAACAGAAACAAATAGATACAAAAATATGTTTCAATTAACTTTGATTTAAGCAGCGCTTTGAAGACAGGTCTCTTCTAAGCTTTGAGTCGTCAATCAATTCCACATTTTTGAACCAAAACATATTTCATCAAGTTTCAAATAATAACTACGCGTGACGGGAATGTTAAGTGAATAAGTTTGCAGGACACATGGCTTACCTTTGTAGCCTGTTAGTCGCATATTGACTAACACGTGACACACCGAGGCTGTCCTCTTCCGTTTCTTGTAACGTCGCCTGGAACAGGCGAGTAACTAGAAATAGGATTGTCGGCAGAGACACACACAGCACCGCAATGGCAACTAAGTTGTTGGAGCTGCGGCTCCGCATGGGAGATCTGCTTCTCATTTTGAAAATGTAGATTTCTAAGAAGAGCAATTTCGTGACGATTCTTGAGAAAATAGTTCTGGTTCCCTTCCTTTGTTGTTGTCTGCATCTGCTGACCTATAATGTAGTTGCTGCGGCTAATAAAGGAACAACGAAGCCTTCTCGGCTGATTTTGTATTAAACCTGTTACATCATGTCTCAAACGCTTTAACATGCGAAATTTACTTTTGCGGCGCTAAACTAGAAATACAAGGGTAACCACTGCCTTTCAAGCCATGTGCTTTGTATTTCAAAGACGCTATTTCCATAAACACGTTCTTAGTAGTGTTGTATACGGGTGGTCCAGCAGGTTCACAGGTGCCAGTTTCTTTGCCTACAGCTCAATCAACCTTCAGTCACTGAGCTTTAACATGATACCTGTAATTCCTACTGCAAATAATTCACATGCAGTACGCAATTGAATCCCATACAGTTACTGAGAACCAACTGGTAACTCACAAATTTAGTTTTCAAGAGATTATTTTAATATGTCCTTTCGCTACAACAACATAGTTTCTAGAAGGTTAGTACCCTTCCAAGTTCAAATGTTAGAGCTAAGCAATATTCTTAATTATTGAGAAGCTTTCTCTTTTCCTTTTCAATAGTATATATAAAAAATTCCTTTGCGAATAGTGTTTTATTACTCGCCACCAAGAAAACATTTATGTCAATTTCTAACATCTGACTTTTCGTCTTAATTCACCAACTATTCTTTCTGACGTTCCATTATTAAGAAAACAGTTATCAAACAGAAATTGACCAACTCCCCCCACTAATCTAAAATGGAAATAACAGCAACATCTATTCGGCAACCGTTAGGAGTCGCGAGGCGCTTCAATCGTGATAGTGGCCTCATACGCAATGTGATTAAAGCTACTCTAGGGCCCCCATGCCCCAGGGTGTGGAATATTCTCCCCCTATCCGAGTCAACACAAGATCGCTAACGTCATTTAAGAAAGTCATCTTCAATTGCCCTTATTAGTATTTGTTACAGTTTGTTTACATTTTACAAACAAGCTGCAATTTATTGCCTTTAATAAAGTTAAACCATTGTTTCTGTGACAATGTGACATTTTAGTTAATTTTCAGAATGAAATTTACGAAGTCTTCTTTGATATTAGACTTTGAAAATCTGTGTTCCTATTGCATTGTGGGATTGAAGAGGGGAAAACAAAATGAAAACAAACCACATTTCAGCCGAGTGCCGACACCAGCGAAGCTGTAAGAACTAAGACAAGTTTGTTGCTACATTTCATTGTTGGTGTGATCGTACGAATCAGATATAACATAAAGTTGGTGGATTTAACCTTTTCCCCGCAACATAAAACACTACTTGTTTATAATGACGTTATAGTGAAATAGGGCAATTATTATACGGTATCTCAGTATAGACGTGTACGAACCAGACAATCCGAGGTCATTTAAATCTTAACTTGACTGGTCAAAGCGTGGTGCCAGCCCTCTCTCCGAATTATTATAGAAAACATGTTTTGACCTTGCGCTTTTTTTCTTTTTCTGTATGTAATTATGCGTATGTGTTTGTGTTTTTATTCTGGGAGCTCGTTGATGAAGATGCATCTCTGTGGGTGCTTCCAGCTAGCCACACAAGGCGAAATTTGTGAATATATAAGTAAATAAACTGAAATCTCAAACATAAGAAATTGACAGGAAAATACTAGCAAGGAACACCACAAGGACGAAATTAGCTGTCAGAATATACTGTTGGACGGAAACTATTAGAGTTTGTATTGTATTCATTCATAATTATACGTTTCTGGTCATTTGGTGAGTGCCGTCGGACTAGAAGTTCTCTGGTAGTTTATGCAGTTTTTATATGATTTACCGCATAATTCCTCCCGAAAAATAACAAACAAACGCAAAAAACTTAATGAAATGTAAAATATTTGGAGATTCCGACGGGACGCGCTTTTAAGAGACAATGACAAAATTAGTAAAAAATAATTAAAGGGAAGAACTAGCCAAGAAAAAACCTAGAAATTATCTAAAATAGCTGGAACAGGTGTGAGCAGCCTGTGTGGGTTGAGTCGCTAAGAGGACTGACGGGACGCCGTAATTGTGGAGTTTCTTGAGTATTACACTGAACATCTGATGTCCACGTCACGGTAGTCAAATCAGAGTGTAAGGTCATAGGAGACCGGATTTCAATATATTCGCACTACAAAGACCGCTGGAGCTTTTCTGGACGGAGTTATCTTGCTAAATACTATTGTGTTGCTGACATTTAAATCAGTTAGTGAGTTACTGTTACGATATGTTAGAAAGGATTGGTTAACAACAACCAGAAAATAATTGAAAAGCGATTGTTTCTGCCTTAAGGGACTAGTCATTAGAAATTGCTGGGTTGGGTAACAAATTAAAATATGTCAGCTGCTTTGGGTTTGTTTTTAAGCATTTGTTCCTAGAAAACCCACGAAAAAAGATTGTTTAGCTTGGCGCTAAATGATCTTTTTCGAGGGGGACAATTTTTTTCCTTCAGCCCCAACCATGGCGATAAATCAGTAATAACTGTCCATTAAGCTACTTTGATCTCCAGCGACAACCTTTCGTTATATGGACGCAAGTGTACAGCCAATAAGTTCATCTTCAATACAATGATTGCAGTGATTATATTTAGTTGATAGTTTTCGTAGAGAAAATGGTACTTGAGACGAACAGTGGATTGATATTTTAGGAGCCCGCTATCCTGCCATTCGGCATGCTACACACTCTACTTTTCAAGAAGAGGTTTGTTATACAATGTATTCCTGATATTTAGATCTTACAATAATTTCCGGAGATCTTACGAACTATTTCTAGCAAACACTGTCAATTACTTTCTACTTTTCGAACCGATTTTAGTTATTTTACTCCATTTAAGGAACTTCCTAAGATTTACGATTGTTTTAGGAGCATTTTCCAAACATACCGAAATGTTTTGCCGAATTGCATGTTGCCAAACGTTTTCGGCGAACCTTCCCGAACACTTTCCGAAGATCTAGGAATCTTTCCGACTTTTACCAAGTATAATTTTCCAACATTTGTTGCTATAATTACCTCAAAATCCCCTAAACGGATTAGTTACTACTATACTTCCTACTATATAAATAACCAACCTACAGTATGAATATTATAGGAAAATTCAATACCTTATTGTTGTATACATGTAGATATATTTCATAGTTGTTATTCTAGATGCTAGATGATAAGCCAATATAACATTCCCCGTTAAGTCTTCATGTGTCGTGTCATGTTCAGCCTAATTCCTCTAAAGTGTGGATCTTGCGGAATATATTTTCTAAATTAACATACATCAATTAAATGTAGGAGGTAAATTCGATCTCATAGCTGACCGTATCGTTTCGTAGAACTAATTACTTAATGTGGGACTAAGATAATTATATTTTATAGTTGTCTTTATTTTCTATGGAGAATATTATTTCTATATATGCACAAGAATAAAATAATCTCTTCCTGGTCATTATCTCTCAAGGGGCTTTTCCAGAAGAGGCATTATCATAATGGCTTTGGTTGTTGTTTGTGGTCTGCATTAGCCCCTCCCACCTTCGAATAGTTCCGTTTATTGCTGGCACATGTGATATTTATTGGCCAAGCACAAGCAAAGGAGTTTACAGTACATCAACTAACAACAGACCAAGGACTTTAAGAGCAGGAAGGAATATTCCTAAGACTTTGTCACTGCCTAGTTACAGATTCTCGCCATAGTCACAAACTGCTGAGAATGAAGCTAAAGTTTTCGGTTCTCGTCGCCTTACTTGGTGCCGCCCTGGTAAACGCCAATCCTGCACTAGGTTAGTTAGTAGGATAACTACATCGTACGGTTGACAACATTGGTTCATAGTATTCATGGCTGGTTCATTCTTAATCTTGTTCAATACATAACTATTCAAAAGTTACACAGACATCACATGCATCAAACGAGAACAGTCGACTCGAATTCGAATTAGGATGTCAAATTAAAATCCTACTGTCGTTGTATAATACACTCCTTGCTTTGCATTTTTTAAATTCATTTATAATAATAATAGTAATAATAATATTAATAATAACAATAATTTAAATAATAATACAATAATATTAATATTTTAGTTGATTTATTTTCTTCTTGAATAACATGCTTCAGTCCGATTTCTACAGAGAGTCCAGTGCAAGGAACACAAATTCAAGGCGAATCTGACCTGGCCAAACGAGGTACGTTCCAAGGTAGTATTTATAACCAGAATCCGCAAAGAAAACAAAATTCTCTAAAATAAAACAAGTTTACATTTTTGCATCTACATAGCGAACATATTTTCCACTTCTTGTTTTCAGTTGTACCAGATGTGAAGGACATCATCGACGTCAGTTGCTGCGGGTATTTTAAGAAGACTGGACAGTGCAACGTCCCAGAAATTTACAAAGTCTGCCAGTACACGTGTGCCTGTTATAACGTCCTGTCGGACAACAGTTGTGGCTACCTCAAAAGCAGGGGCGAGTGCAAACACCTTTACTACAAGAAGTATTGTCGCAAAGCCTGCAACTGGTGCCCATGGCTCACAAACCCAGGTATGGTTACATACACATACAGTCAAATAACCAATTATATATATATAATACTTATATATTCAGTCATCAAACAGAAGAAAATAGTTAGCTATCTATACCTTATTGGCAACAGGATATTTGTTCTTCGTTCAAAACCTTAACCTAACAAGAAAACCTATAATAATCTAGTTCTAACATTTTACTTGTTGCCAGCATACTAAATGGGTAAAGATCAAGTGAAAATGTCCTCTAGGTTAGACTCCTTATTGGTGAATGTTCAAAAAGTGCACGGAGAAATACACTAAATATATGAAAATTATACCACAGAGCCTATAAATAATAATAATAATAATAATTATTATTATTATTATTATCCCTCTAATATTAGATCAACACTGATGTAAACTGCTATGTTTTCAAGGTTTCAATAAACTTGTATGTTATGTAATGAATTGATTAGACTTTCTCAACCTCTTACATACATACAACAAGTCTATACCAAATGCAAACAAATGCAAAATGACATGTTTTCATTGCATTATCATTCCATCAGGCCGGTTGCCCATATAAGATATGTATCCTGCCTTTCCTGTAAATAAAAGAGATAAACTATATTCGACCTGCTCTATAATGGCTGTCCTTATAGCAGCCAATTTATTATTGAGTTTTGATATTGACACATATTTGGCGTACAGCAACTTGTCCTTCAGGCTGGAAGAAGTTTAATTCTCGATGCTACAAGTTTCACGCTGACAAACAATCGTGGGTTACTGCACGAGCAAACTGTACTTCACAAGGTGCTGACCTGGTAACAATCGCTTCCAATGCTGAGAATGCCTTCATAGCCAAACACAAGGCTGGCTCCGAGGCGTGGATAGGTCTCCATCGTGGTTCTGACGGTAAATTCACCAAGTGGGTTGACGGTAGCAGCGTCACATTTAAGAAATGGGCTCCGGGAGAACCTAACAACGGAAAAGACAAAAGCAAGCCAGAAAAATGTGCATTGATTTGGAGCCAAGGAGACGGAACTTGGAACGATGCAGTATGCAGTGACAGCTTCAGCTACGTTTGTGAAAAATGTGAGTAACGGAGTCTTCCACAAAAGCTATGTAACAATGCGTGTCGAAGCACGGGCTTTGGGACGACTTGGTTACGAGTTAGCGTATTATTATATTATATAAAGAGCACTCAATGACACAATAAAA
>JANVCH010069331.1:0-16896 GCA_025505405.1 Epizoanthus rinbou | reverse complement strand
AATAATAATAATATTTAATAATAGTAATAATAATAATGATAATAATAATAATAATGATAATAATAATAATAATGATAATAGTAATAATAATGATACTAATAATAATAAATAGACGTTCTTATGAAAAATAGAATGTAGACCAAAATGATGCCACAAGTCTTCAACTTCGTTATTTAGGAGCTGACTTCACGAGCAGGGACAAACCCGCTTTACATTGTAATGCTATGTATATATAACGGAGTTTTTTCTATTTTTAGAAGGCCCCTGCCCCCTTGCACACATGGATGTTGGAGCTGGTTTTAATTAACATCCAACATTCAGGTACTAAAATACCTGAAAAACACCAGCAACTTCCAAGTTAAAACTTTTCTTACATGTTTTATCAACAGGTGCACCAAAACCTATGGCAGCAGCCGTATCGATGCCACAATGGTCTGCGCAGGTCTGGACCAGGGGGGGATTGATGCATGTCAAGGAGATTCAGGGGGGCCAATGGTGTGCGAGGAGGGTGGCAGATTCTACTTGCATGGGGCAACCAGCTGGGGGTGGGGGTGTGCCTCGCCTAACAAATATGGCGTCTATGCGAATGTCAAAAATCTCTTGAACTGGATTCGTTCAGAGATGAGCAAGAATTAACTCAACAAGTACTATTGTATGGCAAGGAATTTCGCATTTAAATTCAGGTATTGCCATATTTGTAAGCAACGTGGGCATGATAACTTAGGAGCAGAAAAATAAAGAGTTAATAGCTAAGATGGTTCATTTGTATTTGTTGCATGAGCACAATTGACCATAATAAAAAAGATGGCGGCTGTACATTTAACCACAATACCTTGCAAACCTAACACAACGAATAGGGCAGGCACATAGAAAGCCATATATTTTTACGAAATTCATCCTTGTACTAAAGGCATTGTGAAGTCTTTAAGACCTTTCAGTGTGTTTTTAAGGTTTGTGTGCACTAAGAATTATGGGTAAATGTACAAGTCGCCATCTTTTTTATTATGGTCAATTGCGAGGAGAGTCTGGTTAGTGAAATATCAAATAATTTTATGGAGATTACAGCTTAGTTTTGTCCCTACATTCCCCTTATTCAGTGGAGCATAACCTTTTCACCATCCACTTCTGTGATTTGATATATACGAGATATCAAAGGAATTTTTCTGAAATTGATTTAAGGCTGCTTTGCATGCTATACAGTTTGCTATACAGTCTTCGTTAAGATTGGGCCAACGAACTGTAGAATTTCAATCTTTGTTGAGAAAATGTATGAAATCAGGCTGAAAATTAGTCTGATTTGAATAATCTGTAGTACCACAGGATATTTTTTTGTGAATTGGGCGGATTTGTTTTAATTAGATAAATTGATCTATATATGGTGGTCTGATGGTCTAATTAACTGTTCAAACGGGGCAGAAAAATAGTACTTACCATGTAAATCTAATTGCCACTGTATTAAACCCCTACCAAACAGTTTCATCAAAATTTAAGTAGTTTCTTGCTTGCCTAGTAAAACGGGATTCTGACTATGGTTGAAAGTCTGAAGGTATTCTAGGAAAGGTCTACTTCTTCTGGAGAGAACAAGAACACTGACCATTTGTCAGCTGCCCCCAGCAATTTTTCAGAATAAAGTAAAAACCGATATTTGCTGAAATTGCAAGAAATGACATGATTTGACTTATTAAAATAACAAATTCCTTATCACTATGTACCTCTAGTGGTGGGTTATGGATCCTTTGATTTATAGGATAATACCCTTGAACGTCGTTTTTGAGAGTAGTGAAATGTTTTTAATTTGATGATCATTCAAGAGTGGGAATCCTGTAGTAAGGACGAAGTCATTAATAGCTGTATGTGTGCTTTATGATTTAGATTATACCAGTTGGAGGAGAGTTTCCTGTCAATGGAGTGCCCCAGAAAACGTTTGAAGAAATTCTACCAGAGATTGTCATTTCTAGGTACAAGTTTATCTTGCATTTACTTTACAGGATAACATAACATGTAACAAGTCAACGCTGAGTGGCATCCGCATGCATGTATAACTAGAGTTGAAAAAACTCCTAATAATTTGCTCAGTTAAATAATATTTCTGGCCTTCAGTTGCTTAGTCAGGATCAGTCTCCCCTAAATGCGTTTTCCTCAGAGTAAGTGTGGTCTTGCTCCTAATCTGGCCTGTTATAGCTCTTCACGGACCCTGAATGCAGCGAAAATGGTGGACAAAGGGGCCACATTTGACAGAGTGTCAGTGATAACATACTGCTATTTGGTGGGTTTCGAAATAGCCAATGAGTGAAGCTGTGCAGTATGTGACAACAAACAATTTGCAAACATTAAGAGCAGCTGTGAGAACTGAGTGACAATGTAAAACAACAGACTGTCGTGCGAAATCTGCTCTATGCAACAGCACATAAGGCATGCCCTGTGGGCGAATGGGGGCGGGGGTTATTTTGCATGGGTCATGGAAAAATCTGAAAGTCATGGAATTTTGGGAATGTCATTTTACAGTCGGGGAAAGTCATACATTATTGGTGACAATTGAAAATGAAATTCAGTGTAAAAATTTATCTGTCTGATTCGTTGCTAGGGTTATAAGCATGAACTTTGCACACACAAATTTGATGCCTTGTTTCACACAGCACTGCTTGTTTTCCTTGTTGAATTTGGTCACTGCTCAAGTTTGCTGAAAATATCTCAAACCAATTAGTATTTTGACAATTACACACAACATTGGTGAACATTAAGTCATGGAAAATACTAAAATTTCATTGAAAAAGTAATGGAAAGTCATGGAATTTTGAAAGCCCAAAGAGTACCAACGCGGTATCGGGGGCGTTTTATCGGAAGTTTAGCATTTATTTTAGTATGTCTAAAATTGTATTTAATTCATTACTTAGCAAGTTGTATTGACATCATACTAAAAAGATAATTTTAAAAGTGGTCCAAAGTAGACGACATCTCTTGCTTGCCTTCTGAATTAAGTCAAAATTATTTCTATTTCCTTCGTTTTCAGAGAGCTGAGCAATTTGGGACATTCAGAAGTAAGTATACATTTTTTGTTCAATTTGATCATGGATTCATGTTTCACGAATCCCACCTTTGCTTTGGGCTCGGAGATTGCCGAAAAGTAAAGATGATCCCCAAAGTTCTTGAATTTTTGCCGTTTATAAGAACTATAGTGTAGTTATGGTTAAGGCGCATTTGATTGACCGTTTGTACGGAATAGAAATGTTGGTCTGCTCAATTGACCAGTACCCCGTTTTAAAATATACGAAACGAAACTGCAAGTTTTCTGCTAATTAATTCGTAATTTAGAATAATCATTTTATTTCGTAAAGTTCTAGGGGATATTTTGAAATATTTCCAAGTATTCCTATTCCAGAATATGGTAATGGTGTAAGACTAGGTTTTCACACCACTGTAGAACAAATACTCGCAAGGCTGCTTTGGTAGACGGGATTTAATACCTCTTAGTGTTGGTTAATACAGTGACTACCCAACGAAGGCTAGGCGTGCACCGACTTATAAAGGCAGACTACTGCAACATTTTGTAGATGAACTTATCAAGGTTAAGAAAACTAAAATATGTCATTAGTGAAAATTTCTCAAATATCTTTCAGTATAAAATTGTGTCTTCACAATGGTATGGTAAACATAAAACGCGCTATTAAATGACTAAGTTCTCACCGACAGGAACATGTAAAAGAAAACACAGATGCTTGCAATATGGCACCGAATTTTATAAAAATCCACAAGTAAGTAATTCGCTTATAGTTATATAGCATGTAATGTGCTCCAAAGCCCAAATCTATATCTCCGAAACTTATTTAACTCTAAAGCCAAACTTCCACCGAGGGGTGGGGACGGGGGGGGGGGGGTAATTATTCATAGGATCTACACTACTACTGAAATCTAAAACAAATCCGATTATCTATGATAACCTTGAAATGATCGGTACTTGGTGTTATACGGCACTCTCTTTGGCTTTAGCTGTCCCAGCCTGAAATAAATTAAATCCTTTTTCACTAAAAGTATGTTAACCTAAAATCCCCATTTGAACAGTAAGGATGGTGCTTCTAATATTTAAACTGAAATTTGGCCAAAGAAAGTCGCAAAAGCTGAGTTCTTGTATGTATTGCACTAGTACTATACTATAGTGGCAATATACAATACCCGAGTTATTTCATTTTTTCAGTTCTGATTCCTAATCAGAGCATCGCTCCATCAGAACTTCCAAGCAGTAATACACTTCTATTATAAATTCTCGTATAACGTATGTTAGCAGCAATTCCAGTAATTGTTTTAGCGCAAGTTGAAACACCGAAGGTCAGCTGGACTGGGCAGAGGTTTAACAATACATGGTTGCTGCAATGCTGCTGCTATATTATACCAGACCAGTGTGTGCCATTATTTCAACTATCTTCAACTTATACAATCCCAGAAAGTTAAAACAAAGATCCCAACTCCCAGCGATCCGAGTGCTTTAGACTCGCCCCACCGTTGTTCGTCACACAACCACCCACTTGGTTCAAAATAAATTGCTATCTACAATAATTGTGTTTCTGATGGTGACACTTGTCTTTGCCTTGTCCTGAAGCGTGGCTTGCTGTCAAGGAAAATACCCGGCCAAACTAATCAAGGAGTGGGACACATGGTGCAAGGAACACGAGTCCGAGAATGATCGGCCAGGTAAGACGCGACGATGTCTGAGTTAGTTATTTCACGAGTTTACAATAAGCAGGGAGGGGAACAAGGCCTGATGTGCTCCTCCGCACAAGGGCCTTGAGTTTGCTGGTAAAGGTCCTTGAAAATCCTTCAATTCCATGAGTGTTTAGTTTAACGTGGAAACCCTGCATGTAGTATTTAGCCTCACGTCTTCAAAGCAATTTATTTGCAGAATAAGGAAACTGATGTTTAACGTAGTGGTACTCAGTATATTAAATATTACTGTAACATTGCACATACGTGATGTACACTTGTCCTTATAGTAAAAGGCTTAGCACTTTAAAATATTATTTAATTATTACTATTATTATTATTATTATTATTATTATTATTATTTGAACACCACTTGAATGGACTGAACGATTATCATCACCATCGGCATCCACAATCATATTGCAAGTTACACCTGCAATGTTTTTATCCCAACGAATGGTCTCCCCTGAATTTGTACCCTGTCCATGTCAAGAGAATTCAGTTTAGGTAAGGATAATGTTCTATATTAATCACGGCCAGTGGTTTTTGTACATCCTTCGTCCAGATATTTTCCCAGAAGACCAATACTTCATCATATTTGAATTTGCCAACGGAGGGCGCGACTTGGAGCACTTTGAGTTTCATAGCTCACAAGAAGCACTGAGCATCCTCCAGCAGACGGTTTTGTCGCTCGCTGTAGCAGAACAAGCATTTGAGTTTGAACACAGAGACCTTCACTGGGGTAACGTGCTGATCGCTCACACGGACCAGGAGAGGATAGTGTATCGAATGGACGGTGAGGAGTATGTGGTGGAGACACATGGCGTTATGGCTAGTATCATCGATTTTACCCTTTCGCGATTAACAAAAGGTGAGTTTCGTTTTACCTATCTAGGGTATTCTGGGGTGGGGAAGGTTGGATGAGTGAGTGAGTAAATTCATTGGTCTAATCGTCACTCCTCGCAGGATGTTGCCACAACCCGCTCATCCCAGTCTGACTTCAAACCGGTTCGGCTGCTTTTCCCATGTAATCGCAAAACATTTCAACGGTTATCCAATTAGTTGTCACACAAGTTTTAGTTTTGTTTTGGAAGGGAAACATAGGTCAATATGTGGCAAGTTGATCATACACGTTTAGCTACTGCGCACAACTGCCAGTGAGTAGAGAATTATATGCGAAACAAATCAACCATCAGCCTCGTATGGAGGAAACAAAATGACGTTGATTTCTCATTGATCGTGTATTTTTTGTCTGTTTCATTAAACTGAACGCTTCTTCCAACACAGACGGCCTGACTGTCTTCTGTAATCTGGCGACTGACGAGGAGCTGTTTACCGGCAAGGGAGATTATCAGTTTGATATCTACCGTCTGATGAGAAAGGCCAACGAGTAAGTTTGTTGCGTATCGTGTCTTAAAGTACACGGCTCAGTGATGGGTAGCTGCTCCCTATATAATGATAGCGATAACGATAGTGATAACGATAGCGATAACGATAGTGATAACGATAGCGATAACGATAGTGATAACGATAGTGATAACGATAGTGATAACGATAGTGATAACGATAACGATAGTGATAACGGTAACGATAATGATAACGATAGCGATAACGATAATGATAACGATAATGATAGTGATAACGATAGTGATAACTATAGTGATAATGATAGCGATAACGATAGTGATAACGATAGCGATAACGATAATGATAACGATAATGATAGCGATAACGATAGTGATAATGATAGCGATAACGATAGTGATAATGATAGCGATAACGATAGCGATGATGATGATGATGATGATGATGATTCTATATTACATTGCACAATTTTTCAAGCAGTTCATTTGAAACATTCTTTTTTATTTTGTTAAACATGTTTGTTCGTAAAACCATACCCGTCTACAGAACTGGTAGCACTGGGTGTTTCCTCGTGAAAGGAACAGCTTTCACCAAAGGAGAAGAAGCGAAAATTACCAAATACGATTCTAAATGTATGCTCTTTTGTTTTGGAAGGTACAGTTAGGCAGAAACTGCGCGTCGCCTCCCAAATTCCTCCCTTCCTCTTCTCACTTCATTTTCATTTTCAGTTCATTTCTCACTACCTGTCATGCTGTAATACGATTGCGCTAATGGCTTGCGAGACTGGGCAGCCACTCACCATGTCATTGTGTTACTATAATTTACACAAACATATGAAAGTTAACCCAATCACTACCCTGTGCTTAGTCTAGGTATAATTGTTAGTGTTAAAATTAGGATTAATTTTAGAGTTTAGGAGTTAAGTTTAGTTTCCCTTTTTGAAAGTTCTTCCAACGAAGCAAGGAAAGAGTTCGAACATAATTTTTTTTGTAAAGTTTTTTTTTAAGTTTAGGGATTGGGTTAACTTTCATATTTTTGAATATTTTACTGTGTACTCTGTTCCAGGCCCTTGCTCGGTAAGTTTGTTTCCCGGCTATACGTAACCTTCCTTCCTTTCATCCCGCCGTATACTTTCAGGATCCCTTCAATCCCTTATAACTATATTCGTTTCCATAGGAACGAGTGGGATCCCTTCAATCCCTTATAACTATATTCGTTTCCATAGGAACGAGTGGGATTCTTTTAATCCCTTCACTAACGTGCTCTGGTTGCACTATCTGGCTGACAAGATGTTGAAGAACAAATCGTATCCCACAAAGGATAGGAAACACAACGCGGCACTTAGAAAGTTCCTCAGGCAAGCACAGAAATTCGACTCGTGTGTTGATATGGTATTGGAGGGGTGCTTTGAGTCTCTGTAACTCTCTGGATGTGATAGCTGTAGATAGCCTGGAGGTAAAGGACGCCGTGCACCACGTGAAATGCTGTTAGGCCTGCACTCAATCTAATTACAGTTTTGGTCGACCCAAATTAATTGATTTCGGCTGTTGAGTACAACGTCGAACGCACGATGCAGTACAGGCTCGAGATCTGTTTCTGACCGCTGTTTCGGTGTCTGATTTCTCTGTTTTACGCAAACTCAACTGAGTGTCCCAACAGGCGAGTTTCGTATTTCCGGTCGGACTGGGTCGAGTTATATAGATTTGACGCCAAAGCGAGGCAAAAGCAGGGGATCTCACCCGCTTTAGCCTCTCTTTGGTGCCAAAGACAATAGCTCGACCCAGTCCGACCCGGAATACGAAACTCGTCTATTGAACACTTTTCCAACCGTTTTTGGTTGAAACGTGGTTGCTCCTAGGGACAGTCATTACCAGGCTTCCTCAGCGGAGAAGAATAACTAAGATAGCGGAATTCCTTTATGAGAATCTGATGATAAACTTGAGGGTACTACAGCACTTTTCCTAGAAATGAGCAGACACTCGCTTGTCGTGTTATTGGATACGTCGAAGAAGTTCATTGTTACAGTAGAACCATTTGTGGAAAACAGCCCCCATTTTGTTTGTTGACGACTTTTTGACGGCACAAGTCGGCTACACACGAAGAATAATGCCCGCGAATATATCATTGGCCATTAATCATCGTTTTCAATCGTTTCAACAACTTGCGAGTTAGTTAAAAAGTTGATAACTTAAACGAACCAAAAGCGGGGATTTTCCCAGTAGAACTCGAAAAACTCAAACCAACGGTGAACCCAGCCGACCAACCTAAAACGGTTGATCCCAATAGAAAACATTTTAAATAACATTATCTGTTGGTTCCCTCAGACCCACTTTTCTGATTCCCCTTCTAAATTCCTAGATGCACCCCTGAGAGCTGGGCGAGGCGCGCACTTTCTCTCTGTGTGTATGGGAGAGGAGGGGGATTTAGCTTTTAAAATGATTACGTAGTAGATGAATAATTGTGGGATGGGATACGATATTTGTTCCGCCTGTAGTTGTAATAAAGTTTTGATCGAAGTCACTAAGCGAATGTACATACAATTATAGTATGAATCATTTTAAAATATGTAAAGTTGAATGTAAAATGTAAATATAGCAATTGTGTGTATTGTGTGTACAATACTGATAGTAATATTAAACGACCTTCTCTTGTTTTGTTTGAAGCATTGATTTATGCTACTGGGCATGTTAGTGTTAAGATGATGAAGATGTGGTATTCTGACATTCTTTGCTTGAGAGAGGAATGAAACTAGACGCAGGTGACGGAGTCCATTTCCCATTTAGCACTTTTTTCTCCTATTTCCTCCATCCCTTCCTCCCGACTCCTATCCGATCTTATCTTATCCTATCCTGCATCCATACATGCATGCCCTATCCTCTCTTATCTTATCCTATCCTATCTTATCATATCATATCGTTCCCTATCCTATCCGATCCCATCCTATCTTGTCCTATCCTATCGTTCCCTATCCTATTTTAAAAATTCTTAATTAGTAGTAGGACTCAAAAACGGTTTTTGATTGCAAACTTGATAGAAAGACCCAATATACTTTGGACAATGTTTTCCAAAATTCAAAAAGTGAAGACATACCTCCACTAGAAACGTTGTCACGATCGAACAGACAAGAACCGAGTGCATAATACAATACAATACAATACAATACAAAATTTTTTATGTGCACTCCCCTTAGTACCTAGAAAACGTCCGCGCGAAAACGTAAGAATTTTGAATACGTGCACACAGGAGCACAATTTCGGTAGAATACTAATAATCCGTTATCCATTTGTTGTGAAAAGCTTCTTTAGCCACAGGCAGCCCAAACGCATTGTCAGTAGGGAATTATATAAGAGTTTGTATGACATTTGGGAAATATAAGACTTTATATGAGAGTAGCCTCAATCCCCAAAGAACAACATCAAACAACGTCCTGAGCTTCAAGGTAAGTTTATTTCCAGAATATTTTACAACTTGTGTAGTTTTACAAATTGGTGTTTCGGGGGGGGGGGGTGTAAAGATCAAGCTAAAAAATATACGAGTCATTACCCCTAATTTACAGTTGAGACTGACTACAGTTGAGAGTAAATTTGCTCTCGCTATGTGAGTTATTTGTAACAGGTACGTATTACGGGGACTGTCCTAGGAACACTAGGTCCAGTGAGGTCACACGTGCGGGCCAACCAAGATTCTGGTCGCAAACCAGGACAAGTTATATAAGATTATTTCTGGCTCGATGAAAACTCAGCTAGTGTGTAGTGGGCTTAAACAATTTTTAGTTATATAACAAGTAACATGCACTACATGATCAAACAAAAACTGTTGTCACTGGAAGAGTTGTTGAAGTTCTTGCTCCGTCACTGTGGATACCCTGGTAGGTCGCTGGCTACGAGCCTGCAGGCCATCGGGGTGTCGTGCATAGGTTCGGTTTCCCGTTCGAGACAGATTGGGTGCAGCCATTAGCATGCGTGTCAGAGTTCAAACTCTCTGATGATGATCGTCACAGATAGTGATTATTTATTCTAACATTGTATATCCTTTTTATCCTATCTTTTAGAATCATGAACACCTCGAAGAATGTGTCTGAAAATGTCACCTTGTTGTTAAAGGACTCTTCCCTGAGATGTGAGACCGACGGATCGGCGGATTCCGCTAACGACCAAACTCTGTTGGTTATAGGATATGCCATCCTACTCACCCTCTCCCTCCTGGGGAATATATTTGTCATCACTGTATTTTACAAACGATTCAATCAACTACGATCACCCGTCAACTATTTGATTGTTAATATGGCCGCCTCTGACCTCGTCGTCCCTGTCTTTGTCCTTCCACGTCGTATTTTAGAAGTTTATATCGGGTGGCGTCCATGGCTGGTGGGCGGAGTGTTGGGCGACATATTGTGTAGAGTCGTTAATCTCGCCGACGAAGTTTCCATAACCGTCTCTTCACAAAGTATGGTTTTCATCGCAGCCGAAAGGTTCTGGGCCATCGTCTTCCCATTGAAGAAGCCTCTGATCTCACTGCAAACTTCGCCGAGATGCATTTGCTTTACGTGGGCGTTTTCTGTCATGTTCTATTCGTACTATTTATTTGCTTATAAACTGGTTGACAAAGACAACATGCATTACTGTCAATACAGTTTACCGCAGGTCTTCGACACATGGCAAGACCTCTGGAGGTATGACAGACTTAGCTTGTTCATCGTCTTCGTGGTAATTCCGTTTATGCTAACGACCGTATTTTATACAGCTATCATTGTGACCATTAAACATCGAGAATCGACGGCTCACCATTTATCATCAGAAGCACAAGAACGAAGGTCGAGGTTGAACAAGAACATTATTGTGATGCTAGTGTTGGTAGTCGCAGTGTTCTTCATCGCGTGGACGCCTCACTACATCTTCTTTTTTAAACAGTACTACTCGCTTGGCCCAATGTGGTCATGTAAAGCGCTACTGCGGTTGAATTTGGCCTTCAAGTACATGACGTACATCTACACCGCCGTCAATCCACTGATATACTATGCATTTAACACAATCTATCGCCAAGGGTTCCACGACCTGTTACGTTGCCCCTGGTCGTGTGTTGGTAACTGTCGGTTGTGTCGGGTGCAAGTGGCTGCAGATAACATTCAACCGAGTCTAAACAGTCGCGATAACGTGCAGACATTAGAAATCGAGCTCCAAATCATCAGTCAGAGTCAAAGCTAGAGATGTGCGCTTCTAATCGCGTGTCGGTAATTAAGAAGTGTCGGTTATATACGTCAGGAAGTGGTACCAGATAAACATTCAACCAAATCGGGACAGCCGTAGTAAATGCACGGAAGTAGATCTTGATGCCCGAGTGGTTAGTATGAGTTCAAGCTACAGATGCAAGCTCGCAATTGCTGGCAGTGCAAGTTACGTCAAGTGAACGAGATGAGACGCAACAAGTTTGGAGAGCACGGAGTTCCACTTCAACGAACTAAAGAAGTGAAAGCTAGATTCTACTGCCATTATGACACTCAATCTATATTCCCCATTAGCCCTAGACCCCTCCCCTCCTCCACAGTTCTGCAATCAGAGCGCGTATCGGATTTGTGATTTGAGGCCATATACTTGACGCGAATGGCCGCGTAACGGCCGCGGGCGTAACGGAACTGAAATGTCTTTTTTCACGAGTAAGTGCAGCGCTTTATGTCTATAAAATCTTACCTCTCTTGTCAAAATGTTTAACTGAAAGTAAACAGGTACAGCTACATATCCACGAACAGGTTTACCTTCATATTTGGAGGTTATTGATTATAAAATAACTCCCTGCGTTGTTAGGCGTGTGGTTATTGTAGCTTTTGAAAATGTTTTAAAAAACTTGAAACAAGTGTGCGTTTTGATCGTATCAAGAATACATATCGAATATTGTGGCCTTCAATCTCTCAAATAGATTTTTACTTATCATTTTTAATATTTTAATTTTAATAACGAAAATACAATGTAAACAATATAAAAGTTAGCACACACAATATATAGAGTAAGCGTTACTGATATTAAATTATTGGGAAGCAAATGTCAATTCCATTATCTACAGTGGGTGAAAATACAACAACTAATATAGAACATCCGCTCATTAAGATTAACAAATTATTTCGAATGACAAGACCCAAAAGTTTATAAGGTGAGTCGGCGCGGCATAGAGCTACTTTCACATGAGCGTCAAATACATTATTAAAGTTCAGAGAACATTCAGCTAATGAGGTGGTAATAAAATGGCGGGAAAATGACGCGCGTCGCGAGGTTGTGGCGCCAAAATGTAGTGCACGCGCGCACTTAGGTGTTGTCATGTAATGTATTGTCATTACTCTGAAGCGTGATTGGAAGAATGATGAACCAATGGAATCAAGACATTACAAAGACAAGACAATAATATTTCGACACACATACGAAATCCTCTCTAACTTGAAATTGATAGAAATGTTTCCCCAAAGATAATAAGATCAATCTTTAAACATTTAAAATTTAAGCGTCAGCCATTTTTTTTAAAAAATTCTCAAAAGCGTACCGAAAAGTCACTGTAAGCTTTGTTTAATTTGAGCTCTAAATTTTGAAATGTCCTATCATGTTTCCACTACCTTTTAGTAAAGTTAAACAAGATGTCATGTGGGCGGAAGTTCTGCACCTGTCAAAAGTTTAATTAATGAGATAATCTTCCTGATACAAATTAAACTCAATATTTAAGCGAAACAATATCCAAAGCACGTCATTCTTGGAAACAATATCCAAAGCAGGTCATTCTTGTACGAGTTTGTAGGGTGATGTAGGAATTGCAAGAGATTTCGAGTTATGCAATCTTCCCCAACTTCACAATTGTGAGCGTGCATTTACGGTTTCAGCGGACATTGATATAGGTGTGTAAAAGTTCTTGTTTAATTTTATTGATCCGATTTTGTGATAGATAATAATGGTTTTGTATAGGATAGAATACATATTCACTTCGTAATTTAAACTTCCCTAATTTCAATTTGCTAATATTTCACGATTTCGTGGCTGTTCTACTATGGGTTAACAGTTAACTTTAATTCATGTTTAAGCCAAATTTTAAACTTCCTTTCTTCATCTAGGAATACGTAATCTGGTGCCTATAAAGTATATTATTAGAATATTCCTCAGAAAACCAGTTATATAAACTCTATATGACAGCCTATCTCATTCTACAAAGCAGTAAACCCAACCATGGGTTAAAATTTTACCCCTGGGTTAACGTTGCCCACTTTCGAGCAACTGGGCCATCAACAAAACAAAACAAAAAACAATAGCTTATCACTTAGCTAAACATTCAAGTTGAACACATCCAAACTACATTTCTTGTTATCCGGCGGCCGGGCATTAATATCCGAGATGTTGTCTTAGGTTATTATAATTTAACATCTTAAGTAGGAAGGTGGCAGGTCTGACAGACCGAGCAAAGCGAGGTTATTAGGACTTGTATTTTGTGGCTTATCTCTTGCTTATGAAAATGTTAGCGAAATGTTTGTACGGTAAAATACAGACCTGGCATTCAGCCAATCACAACGCACGCAGGGATTTAGTTACAGACCTGGGAATCCAGCTTGCCGTATAATAAATTTACATATTGATTAAGGAATTTATGAAGAGGTTACATTGCATGGCTCCAAACTTCTCCTCCTTTTCAACTTTGCTTTATTCTTCAACTTCGCCTTCGTTTTGGTCTTTCTCTGGAAAAATGTTGAAATCAGCTGGAGTCTCTGAAATAGCATTTTCTGTCGGTATTCTAAAGGAGGAATCTTTCGCTTAAGGTCTTCATTTTCTTTCGAGAATGTTTAACTGTTATTTTGTGTTTAAAAAAGACATTTCGTGAAATTTTGATTGCAGCATATGTGAAGCTTAATCCGAATTACATTACCAAAGTTTCAATGGCAAAGAAAAACGGTTTTAAGTTAAAATATTGTTTTTATAAAAAACGAAATACTAATATAATGTGAAATTATAATAACTCCAAACATGGATCGGAGAAAAGCATGATGGAAAGACAAAACGGTTCCGTTTTTGGATTTGTACAAGAAAATTAATTTGTATACAAGCGACCATTGATAATACACCAAGATGTATGTAATACGTCTACAGTGACTGTTTATGGCTTGGAGCTAAGATTACCTGTTCAAGAAGACATTACATTTTCTGCTGCTTGAGGGAAAATAAACTGGGTCGGTAGTGCTGTGCATACAGGCGAATAATGAACTAAGGTAAAATACCAACTACATTATTAGCTGGTAACTGTAAACGTCTCTTGCATGAGTGGAGGTTAAATGAGGTTTGCCTTTTCTGAATGCAATAAATCCAATCCTGCTAACTAACATATTACGGGAAATGTCCGCAAATGTATTTTAAAAAGTACTAAATGTTATACATGAGGCATTGTCATGCCATTGTGAAGTCATTATTCGAGTTAATCGTTTTTCAAATCCTAATAAAATGCTGGGGGGTAACCCTGCGATGGACCAGCATCCCATCCAGGGGGGGTAGTAATACTCTCAGTCGCTTCATGCTACAGAAACCGGAGTTAAGCGCCGGCACTGATAAGTCATGTTGGCTTTACAATCCTAGATTGAAGGCAGACTTTACGTTTTTGCTTTTAATATGATAGATATGTTATCGATGCTAAGATACCAACACTCTTCGAGCTCTTAGTCTAGCATGCAGAGCAAGGTGAATCTTGTCCCAGGCAAAGACTTGGCTATTTTTCCTACAGCTAAAAATGGTGCATTAAAATTAAATAGACCATTTTTAATGCTTTTCAGATTTGTTATAGCTTTATTTATTTTCTCACAGAAATGGAGAATTCCACAGTGAACAAGTACTGCGTAACAAACCAAGCTGATCACATGGGCGTGAGCAATGCCCTATTGATCACAGGCTACCTCACCCTACTGGTCTTCGCGCTCTTCGGGAACGCCTGTGTAATTATAGTGTTCTACAAGCGATACGATCAGCTTCAAACACCCGTCAACTACTTCATTGTCAATATGGCCGCGTCTGACTTCCTTGTTCCTCTGTTTGTGATACCAAAGCGTATTCAAGAAGTTTATCTCGGGGGAGGGGTGTGGGTCTTGGACACAGGGGTGTTGGGGGAAGTGTTGTGCAGAGTCATTAACTTCGCTGATGAGATGTCGGTAACCGTCTCTTCACAAAGTATGGTTTTCATCGCAGGTGAAAGGTTCTGGGCCATCGTCTTCCCAATGAAGAAGCCTCTGGTCACACGACGAACAACCCCCAGATTTATTTGCTTTACTTGGGTTTTGTCCACAGTCCTCTACTCATACTATTTCTTTGCCTACAAACTAGCTGACAAAGATAATACCTTTCGCTGTAAATACAGTTTATCCAAAGAAATTTTTAAAGTTGACAGACTAAGTTTATTTGTTGTATTTGTGGCGCTTCCATTTGCCCTGATGGCGGTATTTTATATAGCGATCATTAGCGCTCTTCATCGTCAGCAAACCGTGGCTCACCACACCTCAACAGATGCTCAATATCGCAGGACAAGAAAAAACCAGCGAATAATCATCATGCTATTAATTGTGGTGGCTGTCTTTTTCATTTCCTGGACCCCTCCCTATGTCTACACATTCAAGAAATATTATTCATTCGGCTCCAAGTGGTCGTGTCAGAGCTTGCGACGAGTGCGTCTGGGCGTCAAGTTTATCAATTACGTTTACGCTGCCATCAATCCACTGATATACTACGCATTTAACACAATCTATCGTCAAGGGTTCCATGATCTGCTCCGCTGCCTGTGGTCGTGTGTCGGTAACTGTCGGCACGGCCGGTTGTGTCAAGTGCAAGTCACACCTGGTGACATTCATCCGAGTCTGGACAGCCGAATTAACTATTCGACATCAGAAATTGGGCTCCAAGTCATCAGTCTGCGGACTCCAAGCTAAAGAAATAAAACACTGGTCGTGTGTCGGCACTGTCTCAGCGTAGAGTCAGTAGTGTCGACAGTGTCGCTTACGTTAGGAGCAGCCAGTGACACCAGTTACTGAGTCTGAACAGACGAAATAATTGCGCGACGTCAACACCAGTCATCAGCTCAAACCTTCTATCATCACTGAGAAAAACACAACACATCAACTTTCAGTTGATTTGTCCATAATTTGGTTTACTCACAGACTTAGAAAACCTGGTTTCTTAACATTAGTCTACCAGAGTTTACCTGCAAAGCTCAAAATGTAATATTAAATTTATGAATCGTCTATTGCTACGTTGATACCTATATAATATACAAATCAACTTGTTAGACTTTTTCTACCCGCTCCCCGTTATAACTCTGTTTCTGTTTCTGTTTAATACTCAGTTGGAGCTGAGTTGCACAACACTGAGGCGGTACTAAAAAAAATCTAGGAAAATTTGTACAACATTTGAAGAATAAAGATGATTCATTACAGAGAACTCGCACTTTTTCTCTCTGCTTCCACGGAAACTATCTTTTTGTATCGAGGGCTCGGAGTAGCGCAAGTTCGGAATTGTTTTTATAAGAACAAAAATGAAAATATAGTTTGCAGCACAACTGCAAGTTTCTCGTGGAGTTTTCCTTTAGATCGTACATTAAGAGAAGTATTTTCAAACTTTTGCTAGTCGTGTTACATCAAATATAGTTGCTATGGAGACTGATTAACCATAAACAGAAGATGGACGTCTATAGAGTTCAGGAAAACCTGAAAATGACCAAATCCAGTATTATTTAACAAATAGATTTCATTTTCCGTGCGTCTGTGTGTCACTGAAGTTCTCGCCGTGTTTTGGCGTCATTTGAACATCTATTAGTGAACAGACGCACGGAAAATGGAAT
>JANVCH010069320.1:0-10346 GCA_025505405.1 Epizoanthus rinbou | reverse complement strand
TCTAGATGGCCGCAATCTCGTACCCAGAGCCACGTGACCCTGGCCGAGCGGCGCCGCGCGGCCGGGGTCGCGTGGCTAGGCTCTGGGTACGAGATCGGACTTTTAAAAAGCTAAGAGGTAGTATCATGGCACAGCGCATGCGCACATAAAATCTCCCATATCCAATAAAAACAAGTTCTGATATGATAAAATAGTGACTAATATGCATATGAGTGAGTCGAATAAAAAACTGTGTTTCCCATGCAGTCAGGTATTTGGTCGGATCGTAGGCGATTGAAGCAGATTGTTGTATACATATATAATGTCTTGTGAATTAATACAAAATAAATTACGAATGCTGTTGGAAAAATGAAGTAGATGCATTTTAAGTTTTAAACACTGCACAGACAGAATAATATAATATCGGGAATCCGAAATATGTAAAGACTATAAGACATGATTCACTGAAGCGTTTGGAGAAATGAAAAATGTGAGAAATGATAACGCAGTGTGGCCGTCTCAATCTCGCCTTTTCGTATTTATTGTTGTTGTTGTTGTTGTTGTTGCCGTGCTCCATGATAATTAGTTGTAATCTGTATTGCAATCGATGTGTACAAGTGAGTAACCGGCCTTCTTACAATATAGTCAAGAGAATATTATCCAAGAGAAGAAAACGCCGTGCTTCACGATACAACAATCTATATTTACAAGTTTACTCCAAAGCGACCAAACCCTTTGTGAAGCAACAAAACCGCAATCAGTGCAACTCAGTTCTGTGCGGTTCCTAAATAATGCTTAGAAAGACAGGCCTGCTCCGGGTCGTTAAGTCGCCGCGACTTATCGCGACTTAAGGCGACTTAAGGGTTAGGGTTAGGATTAGACAACTTAGGCTATAATTATCGAAGAACATAAGGCGACCTAGTGCGACTTAAAGCGACTGAAGGCAATACAAGGCGACTTAGGACTCGGAGTAGGCCTAAAGTCTACTATGTTGACAGTGCAGTATCTTGGTTGCCGACCCATATTCCGGCCAAGCGAGCAAAGTGTAACTTTTGTACGACTGAATTTGTCTTGAATAAGCATTGTATAAGTGGCCGTGATTTCTGTGGCAAAGAAGTGTGACTTAATCGGAATTGGGTTTATAGCTTTTCATTGATTAAAAATATTTTTTTATATTTTTACCGAAAGTCGCTTTAAAATTTTATTTTAGAAAAATACAGTATTACATGGGCTTTTTCAAATTATATAGCAAAACAAAAAAGCACAGAAGTTGATTCAAACAGAAATGTGATTTTTCTGTGAAACGGAGCTGACAGACACAACTGATGAATAACTCAACAAATGTAATTTTATCATGCCACTTAGGTTTGTAGATAGTTATAAACAAAAGGAAGTTTACTAGTATAAGCAGTATCTGTTTTCTTTGTCTTTATCAAAACCACAATTACTGAAGTACGTATATATTGAATTCCGGATATGAGTATTAAAACCGCACATTTGAAGTTTCATTTGCCAAAGCCAAGATCTACTGAAAAAAAAAATGTACGCACGTTCCACAGTTATGTATTTTTATTTTTATTTTAATCGATTCTTTTAAAAACAGCTCCGCATCCAGCTGAAGACGTCGGTGTCGATTATTTATCACAGACCCTGTTATCAATAATCAACCATTGTGTTTTAAATCAATCGGACTAGGACCTGAAATAAGCAAAGGTTGTGCCATTTTAATAACTGGATATGTGTTAATATGTGCCACGCGAGTCGGTGCGGACTCGGAAATTGTTCTTTCCAATTGCCAATTGGCAATGATTGACCATCAATTCCTGGCCGCTAAGGTTGCAGTAACCTCATTTGACAGGTACGGATACTAGAGACGATTTCGCTCACTGTCAAAAGCTCATTGTCATTTGCATTGTCATTGCATTGTCAAAGCAGCTTGTTGACCAATAAAATTAGAGAGTTGAGTACTGGCATCCAATCAGAGATTAGAATTGACGCTTGACTCGCTGACGTGAGCATTTTGTTCTGATCAATCTTTGGCAGTCAAGTGAAATGATCTCTAATGCTGTCATTAACAAACAGTTTTAAGTGAGATAAAACTGAGTCAGGAAGATCATTTATGTAAAATAAGAACAAAATGGGGTCGAGAACAGTATAATTATGTACATGTATAGTTGTAATAAAACTTGTGACAAAATTAATCCAGGTAAATTAAAACTGCTTGTACTTTGCTTTTATGATAAGTTTGAGTTACTACATGTGTGACTCTTCTCTCCAGAAAACAAATGACAAAGTTGCAGCACGGTAAAGTTCCTACCTGCCACACCGATTGTGAAACAATCTCCAAATTCTTTGCGGATATGCTTTACCATATCTGTGCCATATGCCAGGCCATCATCAAGAGCACTCCATTCTTCACTATCTGGTGGATCTGATAATTTAAAAAATGTTATTAAAGTCCAAAACATCTACAGGTACACAAATTCACGCCTGGCAAGTATAATCTTGATGTTTGTCAAAGCATCTTACTCTTGTGTCTTTATTTCATTTTATTCTTTATTTGTTTTTGTACTATACTAATGTTTTTTTTCTACACATAATTGACGTAAAAATTTAAAGGGACTACATGTAACTCTTCGAACAAGTACAGCAACACCATGACTATGACCAGATCTGTGGGCAACAAACATATGACTGTGTCTTTCTTATAAACAGGATAAAAAGGAACTGTCAGCTGGACAGTGATCGACAGTATACCCTCCCCCCACAGGGGTACTCTGATATATCTGTAACATAATGCAAAGATGAAAAGGATTTTCGGGTTACTTAGTAATTAGTAAGTAAGTAAGTGTTTTATTGAAGTTTAAAACCTTGCAGCCTTACGGCTGAATTACGATAAACTTTTACAATATAAACTTGGCTAATAATATAATGAAACTAAACTATTTTCACAGTTTGTCTGGAATACAGACTGTAATATAATTAACTCCATTACTTTCCATTGTTTTAAAGTCATGCTGCAAGTACTAGTGGTCATATAATTATGTACTCTTTCAACTTTAGGTGGCCTTATTTTAAGCGTATAGTAATGCACCAGTTGTATAATTTAAACTGCACAGGTGTGGCCAAATAAAACAGGTTTTGAAACAATTAGTAAAAATTGGGTTTGGGCTAGTAAAATTGAGAAACACTAGCCATTACTGGGCTAGTCATGTAAGAAGAGATTTTGAAAAGATCAATAAAGAAAAATTTAGTTGATTGCATTTAAGAGAAAAAAAGAAAGAGAGTTTTCTTGCATTTTATGATCGATAACTCCATCATAGGGATGGTGAATGGTAAAATCCGAGACTAGCCAAGATGCGTGTCTGTGTATAGCAAGGTGGAAGACTCAATTTCAAGTATATGAAATATAAAGACTAGTATATAATTATTTACATATTATATATATTATTTTATTGAACTTAAATCAAGGTTGGATATGGTTACATACTGATGGCTTCAAATGTTCCAGTTTATCGTGATCTAATGACCAATATACTGCAGAACTCACCTGTGAACTTTGCTGATGGAGGATGCAACACTTACAACTTCAAAGTTTTCTGATAACAGCTAAAAATACAAAGTCATAACAAAACTGTCAGATGACAAAATTCAAGGAAATACATTGTATATAATTACATTGTATACATTGTCTTACATTTCATTGTTATTAATTAGTAATATACCACAGCAAAAGCTGTTAATTAGAGCTCTGGCCATAGTATTTACAGTATGACGTGCCAAAATGTGGCCAGAATTAATTTGTACAGTACGTTTTGTATAGTTTGTGGCTTTTGTGTCAGCCAATCAAGAGTCTGTGTGGTTAATTACTGCAAATATGCACTGACAAAGAAGGCATATATATATCACAGCAATTTTCAAATTAACACTGTTAACCTGCACCTGAATTATTGATTGGCTTCTTATTTGTAACCACAAACTGTACAGAAAATTACTGTGTTTGTCCTGCCACGATGTAACTGTAATTATGTAATTTCAGTAATAAATTTGTTGGTGTTATTGTTGTATGAATTAACTCTGGCCACAGTTTGGAACATTGTGCTGTAATGGCCTGTTCATCAGCCCATATATATAGCCGTGGAGCTCTGCATAGAGCTCAGTTTTCGGTTTCAATGTTAATATATTAACCAAACCTAATTGCCTATATACACTGTAGGCCTGTGGCTTGGGTCTCACATCGAAGTTGCACTTGTACTGACTACTGGACATCAGAGACATGAAATTATTATTATCAGATGGTAGTTAACATGATTATAATAATAAAACTGATCGTGATATGAATATCAAAGGAAGAGGGTTTGTATAAATGTTCACTCAACATTATAGCTCCTTCCTAATGCTATTGATAAGAAATTTTGAACACTGCAAAATGGTCTATTTGAAAGAAGGCACATTTATATATATGAGGCTTGTACTGTTTCAAAAATTATAAGAATATCCAGAAATAATAGCAGATGTACTGCAAGAATATATAACCAGAAACATTGTGGCCCAACATATATATCTTTGGCAGAGTGTGGGGTGCAGGCCTGGGTTAAATTTCATCAGAGGAATGTGGGATACAATGCATTTGGAGGGCAGGATGCAGGAAGAATTAAGGCACTGTTGGATGATTCTGAATGGCACTTCATAATTGGGTACAGGACCAATCCAAATTAGATCAATCAATAGACTAGTCTATAGACCAGTCCATAGACCAGTCCATATATAGACCAATCCATACAATAGACCAATCCACAGATCAGTCTATAGACCAACCAAATATAGACCAATCCACAGACCAATCCATGCCATAGACCAATCCAAAATTAGACCAATCCATATACCAATCCATAGACCAATCCATAGACCAGTCCATACATCAACCTATAGGCCAATGCATAGACCAATCCACAGTCCAATCTTTAGACAAATATGTACATAGACCAATCCTGTTGTTCTCGTGTATTCGTACTTTCTTGACTATTTTTTCTTCTTTTTTTTCTTATTTGACTGCTCCAATTATAAATGTTATACATGTAGTATATTGAGGCTCCAGACTTGATTAGTTTTAACTACTTCTGGAGTCCCAACACTCGCAAAATTTGTAATTTATGTAACTTTCCTTCCTTCCTGTAAAACGTTTGAGTGTAAAATAAAGTTTTTGTTGTTGCATAGCTAGACCATGCAATCTATAGACCATTCTATACACCAATCCATAGACCAATCTTTAGACCAATATATATGTACATATATATAGACCAATCCTGCATAGACCATGCAGTCTATAGAGCTAGACCAATCTATTGACCAATCCATAGACCAATCCATAGACCATGCAATCGATCTATAGACCAATTGATAGACCATGCAGTCTATAGAGCTAGACCAATCCATAGACCAATCCATAGACCATGCAATCGATCTATAGACCAATCCATAGACCATGTAATCTATAGACCAATCCATAGACCAGTCCACAGTCATGTAATCTATAGGCCAATCCATACACTATATAATCCTATATCAGCACTCAAACATGAAAACATCATTATGCACTGGAATTCCACAATAAGGTTTAACTGTACATAACTATCCCAAATGAATGAACCTTACATACTTTATTTAGCCTCAAGTATTAAATACTTTAACTGAAAATTTACCTTCAACTCTTCATCCTTTCCCCAGCCTACATATTGCCTTGACCTGCTGATGTACACTATCCCTGTCAATGGCTCCTTTGTATACTGCATAGATACAGGTTCTTGATATCCACTTGACATGAATACACTAACTTTTCCTGCAGGGCTTATACCCACATAGCTTCTGTTAAAGTTGTTAAACGCCACAAAATCCAGATTATCATCTGCCTCAATATATTTAACTGGGTGCACTCCATGACCCACGACTTTAGGCAGCTTTTTCTCAAGTTTCTTTGGATCGTCTCCATTGTTGATAACCGATTTGACAAGTTGCCAGTGGGAACTAACTTTGGCCGCTGATATCTCATCTGGCAATTGCCGTTTAGTTCTTGATTCGATCATCTCCATTAACTTGCTACCCATGTTGGATTATACAATTCCCAACAATAAACACTGCGACGCAATTATTGAATTAAAGTTTAGAACCAAAACAAAAACCGTTCATGTTCACGGTTGATCTTCACTTCTAGAAGCCCGCATTTTGACATTTCACCAAGTTTTTCAAGCCATCATATTACAAGCAGTCATAACTATTATATGACTCGCTGATCTTTGATAAATACACCATTTACATGACCACACCGTCTCTAGTTCTGATCTGATAACCGAATGATAGCACAGAATTTTTCAATATGGCGGCTATAGACGACGTCTGGACTAGTTACCATAACAACGAATGTCTACAAGACCTTGCCGCTGCCATGCGCGGGACGTGAGTGTCGGCGCACCATTTTAAAACAAAGCGGGCTTATACTTTTGGTAGGGCCGTCGGAGATACTAGCATATGTTTTTTGCTATACACAAAATCTGAGGAAAATAAAGCTGTATGTATGTATGTATGTCGGTATATTTATAAACGGGGAGGGGGGGGGGGGGCAGGATGGAGGCTTATATCTGGGGAAAACGTTTTGAAATGAGCTGATACGAAATACGTTGATACTGACATACAGTATTATCAAAAAATGTTTTCATTTATTTGCTAAATGCCACAATAAATTGATAATTCGTGTGTCAATATTCGGAACAATTTCGTTGAAATTTGTTCCGCACTCCACTGAAATTATACGTCACTTTTTTATGTTAAATATAAAACAAGGAAATCTTGTAGGTTGGCTTATATAACTGGCATATCTTTTTCGTTTACTCGTAAATGGGCTTCTAAGCGGTATAGTGGGGGCGACTATACTTTTAATTGTATTATTGATATCATAAATAAAGGTGTGCCACGCCAGGAAACTAATTCAGTCTTCTATCTTTTTGCTGTTTCCGATGTTCTCGAACTTGTGAACGGGTACATAACATTAATTATTTCAGTAAAATATCATTTAGTGCCGGACGCTTAGGTTTTTTCCCGATTTACTCCCTATAGATCGAACCGTAAATTTACTGCAAACATGATAATAAAACTCTTCCGAAAGTAATTTATTACGATTTATAGCAAAATCGGTGTCTACAGCTTCACATACAAAGGGTTTCAAGGTCCGAGTTCTGCCTGTCGTGAATGAACAGGTTCACATTGTCAAAGCTTGAAATACTGCGGAATCAAACGTTTTCAGAAACATTTGAAACCGATCTTGTTTGATAACAGAATTCGAGTTATCGGGATTCTACTGTAAGCTACTGCACAATCAAAGCCAGAAATAAAATTATTGGCATAGTGGGATGATTCGCGTCGAGTTCAGGGAAAGTATATATATTCAGTTTCTTGACCTTGTCCAGCTTCGCCTCTGATCTTAGCTTGCCCGAAGTATGACTGTCGAAGCAGCCTCGGTCCCTGTCCTCTGCGATTTGCCGTTGACGTCCTATTTGGGGCTTTCCTTTCCTGTGATGTCAGAGGATAAGAGGAAGAAAGAAAAGTAAAGAAAAATTTAGACGACAATCTTACAAAATTACCTCGTCCCCAGACAAGACTAGACCCGCCAAACTTTTAAACGATATCCATCAAAATTTACTGCTGGCGAATTATACGCTGCTAGCTGTTGTTACATTACATCCCGAACTAATGAGCGCGCGAGCCCAGAGAATCACTCTCGCAGTAAACAACAATTGACCGTTTGGCGGCAGCTGTAAACCACAATACCTTGTGAACCTAACACAACGAATAGGCACATAGCAAGCCATATATGTTTACAAAATTCGTCCCTGTACTACAACACATTGTGAATGCTAGGTTCGAAGTTTTTTCGAAGGACTTTTCTGTGCATTTTTATGAGTGTTTTTAGGATTTCGTTCGCTAAGAATTATGGGTAAATGTACCTGTCGCCAACTTCTTGGATAGGGTCAATTCTTTTGTGTTTTCATTACACGTTATCACACGCATCCAACTTTACCGCAACTCTTATCTAATTCCCATTCCCCAATCCTCATCCAATTCTCCTGCAACTTTTATCCATAAAACTCAGAGGGCGACCGTTATTCAAAAGAACTTCGCTAATTTTTCACTGAAACTGACGAACGGCATCCAAAAATGATTGAAACTGTTTTACATTACCTGGTCTGAAGTAACACCATTTTGTATTGGGTATCGTGTCATCAAAGCAGCAGCCCCTCTTCAAGCACGCCGCCTTTGAAACGCCGGGCCAACCACAGTTCACTCGACTGGAAGGAGTAACGTGGCACATTCCGACGGGCAGGTCTATAATGCAAATCCAAACAATTTATATTTCCTAAACAACAATGACTCGCCTCAAAATACTGTAAGAAATATTTTATTGTTACTGATTTTCAACTGATTTTCGCAGGAACGTAATTCCGCGAAAATGGGAGAGGCAAATTTCGCGGGATTTAAATTTCACGATTTCGAAGAAAAATCCTGTTAAAAGGAACTAAATTTCGAGAAGATTTTCCAAGTGGTGATCTGCTTTAACAAACAGGTACGTAGTCTCAAGATTGGCGCCATATAGTATAGATTTAATTTACATCGCCGTATTTTGCAATAATATTGAACAGGACCATCACAAAACAAACTAAAAACAGGAGGATATATATGTTCGTTGGCGAGAGAGCACAGCATTATTCATTATCCGACAGGTCATACGACTTTTCTCTGCTGCACTGATTAAAATTATAAATTGTAAAATGTATACAGTTTATAAAAAGGTTTTATAACAGGGTCAGGGTATTATCATTTCGTGTCGTCAATTTTTGAGATAACTTTTGTTTTTAACTTTTTTCATGAATTTTGAATTTCGCGATTTTCTTGACAATCGCGAAAATCGCAAACATTAAGTCTTGCTAAAGTATGTGCCAACAAGGTAATTCATCACATAACTTCTGATTAGCGTTCTGTTCTTATATCCTTTGCAATTTACTTGAATAACAGTCTGATTTGTACATCTTTTTTATAAACTAAAACCGATCAAAATAATGTGTGTGAAAATATGTTCGCGGTTGATTAAACATAGTAGTAAAAAGTGCCGACGTTGTGTTGGTGCTTAAGTTCCTGCCATAACTACAGACCAGTGGAGATCTCAGCCTCAGAAATATTCCAACCATATCAACCAATCATTGAGTTTCAAGCTAATTGGAGGTTTGGGATTGGTTGTGTTCGCTTGAGGCGGTGAAGCCAGATAAGGAAACGGTGCGTATAAATAGATCTCTAGCTTACTCGGGACAGGGCAGCGAGACATGTCCTTTATAAAAAAAGATTCACTTCTTGACTGGAAAGAACATTGGCGATAAATGGCGCATAAGATCAATATGATATCCTGATGATACTCATGCAGCTATACGTTTCATTTAGTCCCGATGAGAAAGTTGATGAAGCTGAGGCTATCGTTGTCATCAGGGATGTAAGGGGATGGATGCGGGAACGTGGACTTATGCTAAACGACGACAAGACAGAATTCACGATTATTGGTGCTAGGAAACCATTAGAAAAGATTTAAAACAACAACCATATCTCCATTGGTGACACAGACATTGCCCCGCTTTCCGTACCGGCCTACGGAACCTGGGATGTGGTTCGACTCTAACTTTTCGATAGGCAAGCATATCACCAAGGCTTGTTGTGCCGCGTTTTACCACCTGTACAATTTACAGCGAATACGAAAATATCTTACCAAGGACTCAACTGGGGCACTCGTTCAGGCTTTTATATCAAGTTTCGCTGACTATTGCAACATTTTGCTCTACAGAGGCCTGCCAATCCACTGCAAAACTTACAGAGAGTCCAGAATGCCGCCACCAGACATGTCCATGATGAATCGAAATTTTGCCTTATTACTCTCATTTTGATGGACCTGCACTGAATGCCTATGAAAAATCGTATCGAATTCAAATTATTGTTAATTACATTTTAGGCAATACACGGTTTAGCGCCATTGTATATTGAAGAATTGGTTTCAGTTAAACATTCAAAGAGATATAGCTTGCGCTCGAACAATGGCACTTTTTTGATTTCCCAAATTGCAAGACCGGCCCGAGCTACTCTGGGCGACTGATTGTTTAGCGTTACTGCTCCTACTCTGTGGAGCACTCTGCCATTTTCCGTTAAACAAGAGAAATATTTGAGATTTTTAAGAAGTTGTTTAAAACATTTTTATTTCGGAAAGCTTTTATTTTTTTAATCACAATTTTTATATTTTTTCTTTCTATATACTAGCTTATATATTCTATATCATGTAA
>JANVCH010069309.1:0-10347 GCA_025505405.1 Epizoanthus rinbou | reverse complement strand
TTTGCTCGGTCTGTCCGGGAGAATATTTTGCCCTCGGTCTTTCGTACACACCTCGGGCAAAATATTATCCTGGACAGACCTCGCACTGGTTATTAAGATCAAATCTACGACTCTTTTCCTTCAGCTTTACTTTATCGAATTACTCCCAATTCCTTTGAACTCAGAGTTTAAATCACCACCTAGCAATAAAGAAAATTTATGAACAACTTTTATCGTCGTATCTAATTCTGGGGATGCATGTTAAGTCAAGAAAACATATATATCGAATGTTTGAATCTCATGAAACTGTATTTTTCCAGTGACTCACTATTAATTTCATCGTTACCGAAATATTTAACATATATACCTCTTTGGCTAATTTAAATATATTAGCTCGATAATTCATTGAAACTGAACTTTACTCGATTGAGGAGCAAAACCAGATGACTTACATGTTTTGTCCCCGTGTTGTTCTACCAAAGTTGTATACCAACTTGGTCAAAGCATAAAATATTCCTGTGAAGCCATCTCATGTTTGCCAGGTTTTACATAACTCTGTTACGAAATAAATTCTTTTTCCAAAGTTGCGGCAATTTTTATATGGTCCAAAGCAAAGTGGTCAATAATTAATTCTAAAGACGAGCTAGAAATGAACATACCACAAGGCAACACTGGACGCCCTTTGGTTCGCGTGCGAGGCTTCTCATTTCCATCCTTATCAACACACCAGCACTGATTGGTAGAAGCGCTGCATTGTACTTCCTTATAGGAACCATCAGCATTACACTCTGGGACAAAGGAACCTAGTGCAGGCTTGCCATTCATTCCCAAAGCACTCCGCCGTTCTTGTTCACAACGGGATGGTTTTACTAAAAATATTGGATTAATCACAAGTTGTAATAAATTGGAATTTCAAGGAAGAGGATGAAACAACACAACGAAACGCAACGCAACGCAACACAACATAACATAACCTGATAACATAGCTAAACATGATTTCAGCCAATCACAGGCCAGATCACTGTCCTCATATATCACCTTATCGTCCTGATATTCGACGAGCTAGCTTCCATAACGAAAGAAAACGTGAACAGTCATACACATCCCTAATTCCCGCTAAAACTTGTCGGAAAATTAGCGTCTGAGGTCAGGCTATGAAGAGCAAACTCCTCGTCTCATCCAGTATACAAAGAGAGGCGCTTATTCTTCGTAGTTTTATTAGGGATGATAGATATATAATTGAGCAGCTTCTCCGAGATTCGGGAAAATATCAGGGCTTGTTTGGTCTCTCCATGGTATTTTAAGTGCATCTTCGGTTTCGCTAAAATACCATCCTCGACCAAACTCGCACAGACACTTTTCCGCCGGAATCGTACAAAAAACTGCTCCATTATATAGATATAACATAACATAACATAACATAACATAATATAACACAACACAACATAACATACTTTACTTTAGACATATTCAGAAATCGCTTTCTAACTACGTACTGCGCATGTGCATATCAAGTAAAACGGCTTACTTTCAGAAGCTCCGCATCCTGGCGAGCCTTTTCTCCGTGTGCCCAGAACTTCAATTCCGTTCGCATCCACACACCAACATATTCCACGTGTTGTACATTGAACTTGTTCGTAATTTCCGTTCGGCTTACATCGTGCAATAAAGCGGTCAGCAGGAACTTTTTCAGTGAATCCGGAAGCTTTACGCAGCTCTTTCTGACAAAGAGAGAAACCGGCTGGAAGGTAAAATAATACATCGAGAATTATTACGAGCAATAATTACTACATAGGTACTTGGGGAGTAGACATTTCGCCAATTTTTCTTTAAAAAGTATCACAACACATGCCTCAGGCTGTGATTCATTTTCCTTTGCAGATACAGCGTATGGTACCGCTCCCCCCCCTAATGTTTGATCGTCTGTTTCTATTTAGGGGGACTTAGTAACAACATAAATAAAAAAATGAAATGATAGCGAAAGACAAAGCAGAAAGTATATTTCTTTCTATAATTTGACTTTTAGTTTCAATCAGAGATATGCAAAAACCAAAATGTTTAAATAATAAATCAATAATAAATACGTTAAAGTGATTTTTAGCGGAGTCCTGAATGAATGTCATACGTGGTTGCTTTATTAGTGGATTGGAGTATTATTTTGTTAAGAAATCTTTCCCGAATGTGTCGCCGTAAAATATTTCGGCCATTTTGGATTCCTTCTAATAGGATATGGGCTGATAGCCTAGTGATATAGAGCTTCGTTGCCATTACTGACTATTATCACGCGAGTATGTACATAGTAACATCATATTTGGTAATCTTACACGGCGAATCGCAGACCAGGTTACTTCCTCGGCCCCTTGTGCCTGGTTCCTCGTTGCCAAATTTATCCACACACCAGCATTCTCCAGATGACTCCATACATTGCTTTCTTTCATAGCCACCATTGGATTTACATTTCGGAACAAATCCGCCGCGACCATTTGACAACGCCATTTCGAGGGCTTTTTGGCATTTGGTGGGTTGGTTTTCTATGCGATAGTATTACAAATAAGTTATAAGTAGATTTTAAATTGTCATTGTGGGTATTTGACAATCTTTTAAATAACATCAATTACATCAGAAATTACAGTACATATATTTGTTTGTATTGACAAAATCAAGAAATATTTCAGTGTCCATAATGATAAAAGCTTAAATCAATTGTTGAAAATTGATCTGGTTTATAAAAAGTTAAAAGCGATGTTTAAAAACATTGTTAAAAATTTGTTTTCTCGTTAAAACATTCAGACGCCTTGTGCGACCTTCATCAGGAAAAATGAATAAACTATATGCACAAGAGAACTAAAAACGTCATTCCTCGCCGTACCTCAGGGAGGCAATAAGAGGACAGTAAATTCTTAGAAAAGGCTTTCTTTCATTAACACTGTTCCTGTCGAGCTCCTGTATCCAGGATCGCATCATCTTCGATTATTTTAGCAATTGAAAATCCAGGATCCGTGTTGGCATCTAACTATCGCAAAGTACAACAACAATACCTTTATTTGTACTCAATGCTCTATACATTTTTTTACATTTGTAATGTCTATTGTCTATCAAGGACTCCTTGATCATAAGAACATATGGAGTGTTGCTAACCCTCTATGTTCAGAACTGCCAAAAAACTCCAGAGTGATTAGAATTAAATGAACGATACTAGATAGATAGGAAAAGTAATAGAAAAGAACACATAAGTTGTGACATGAAAGGTGTGCCCATGATAATACCAAATATTTATACTATTTAATGGAATGTGTTTTCAATTAAACTTTAAATTTCTTCACAGAAATGTCTATTTTACTAAATATATCAAACAGCAACGAGCTCTACCTTTTCCGTCACAGTTCGGTTTTCCACTAGTCTCAGTACCATCAATCATATAACCGTTGTTGTTCACGCACCAACAGATACCCCAGTCCTTATTGCACTGTACTGGATTGAAGCTTCCATCTTGATTACATCGAGGTACAAATGCTCCCGAGGGTACATCTCCTAACCCTGTTACACGCTTAAGCCATCTTCTGCACTTGGAGAACTCGGCTATTCAGTCAAACAGAACTCAATCAACAACATAGCTCAACATAACTATAAGCACTATATCATCATCCGATGTAATAAAACGCGATCTGTGTGTCATTGTGCAACGCTGCTTCCCAGGCTCCTTCGATTAGTGAAAGCCACAATAGAAATGTAAATATTGAAGTTCTTGCTATCGCGTTCTTTCATGTAGGAACTGAACGCATACTAAATTGTTTAGTTAGTTGAAGCTGCAATAGAAATGTAAATATTGAAGTTCTTGCTAATCGCGTTCTTTCATGTAGGAATTGAACACATACTAAATTGTTTAGTTAGTTAAAGCTGCAATAGAAATGTAAATATTGGAGTTCTTGCTAATCGCGTTCTTTCATGTAGGAATTGAACACATACTAAATTGTTTAGTTAGTTGAAGCTGCAATAGAAATGTAAATATCGAAGTTTTTCAGTGCTAATTGTGTTCTTTTATGTAGTAACATGATCCCCATCCTAAATTGTTTAGGAATCTGATGAACAACAAGCAGCTAACAGTGAATATGAATAATTTTATACTAAAACATTGGAAATTAGATTAAAGATGGAACGATATACTGCATCCTAGATCGAAAATATGGTTGTTTTCTCGTGTACAGAACAAATATATGGAGTCACCGAACCATAACTAACACCTACGACAATTGCGATGTCATCTCTGTTCCGTACACGAGCAAGGAATCAACATAGGTTAATATTTCGTGGCAGGGGTTTCTGCTAATTCCATTATTAATATAAATACATTATAGACATAATAGCCGCTAAAATATGGTATATAACAATACATTGCTGGTAATATACTGATACATTTAAAACAAATAAAACATTTCATTTTAACGTCAAAAGGAATAGTACCTTTCACATTACTGGGTTGGCCAACTCATAATAACTTAGTATAAGAGAATATATAAACTAAGAGACGTTATCTCTGATAATATTGTCAATGTCCATGAGAATTACTCGATATCTAGAAGCGAGGTAGAGGCTACAAACTTACAACATTTTAATTCGCCTACCGACCAATTAGGCGAGGTACAAAGGTTCTGGCTATCAGCTACTTACAATAGCATCACTTCTAAAAATAGATTTCAACTAATTATCATGGAGCACCGGGTTATCTTACTAGGTTATATTATTTTGCTTAGTAGTGTCCAAAGAACCCATGTGGACGTTGACAGCCATGCGCAGTAGATTGTGGCAGACATAGCATGGATGGCCTTTGGCAAACATGCGCAGTAGGTGATGGCACCGACAGCACAGCTGGACTTTGACAGACACGTGCTGTAGATGTTGGCATGGATACAGCCGATTGGTCAGTGGAGTAAGAGTAGAACCTGGCACGCATCCAGGATCGCGGATTGTTTCCCAGGTTTCTACGATGCTTTACTCTCCTGTTCTTGAACCACAGCTAAATAGGATGAAATTGTACAATACAAATCAACTATTTTTGCACAGCCAAAAATATCCTCAGCAGCCAAGCAGGACACAGAAGACAGACCATTTATCTTGGATTAATAGTACATTTAACGCAGTCACGGTTAGTCATAATGAACAAACTCAAACCTCTTGCTAAACTTGGCTTCAAAAAATAGTTTAAAAAATCACAAAACTTACTTCAGACTAAGAGGTTCAAAGAGATACTGGTATCTATCTTGGATTTGGTTCCAAAAGTACATAATCATTTTAATGATTAAATCGGATAGTTATCGTACTGTAGTGTTTGTTGTTTGGTATGATATCTTGTCATATTATTATATTTTTGGTGAATTAAACTTATGTGAAGCCGCATATCTTGTTCTTCTCACATCTTTATCCCCGCCTCGGTTAGCATTTGTGATTTTCGCCAAATGGAGGTAAAAAAATGTTGTGAATACATGCATGTGAAATATAGAGCCGCGGTGAACGTGAAACTGTCCTAGCTTAATTTACTACCATGTTATCCGATACTAGAGTTACTCAAGCTCGGTCATTTTCAATTCTTCACCGTGATCATTTCAGATGCACAAAGCCGTTTAAACTCGGTTATTGTATGGCGATGAAAAGTGATGATAGATGGATTGAACACAAAGCTGGCTAAACTGACTCTCGTTCTCTCAAACATTTCCCACTCCTAACAATTACATTAAGTAGCAAAAGGGTATAAGGGGTTGGTTGTTACGATTATCGCCTTATCAACAGGTGATTTTATGAAACTATTTTTACTGTTAAATTATATTATTTATTGTTATTATTGTCCATAAATGGATATTAGAGCCTAACAACGCACTCACTATAACAAATGTAATGTAACAAATGCTATTTTTGTTAAATAAAAAGAGAAACCAACAGAAGTATGAAACATTTTTCTTGGAATAATGTTTGTAGAACGGCATACAAAAAACAGTCACATCGTTTTGTATAAACAACAGGTTACTGTGGTAGAAATAAAGAACAGCTTATGATAAGCTGTAAAGGAACGCGGATGGTTAAAAATGGGGAAGATTCAATTTAATTTCGGTCCAGGCTAGGCATTTTAAAAATACGTTTAACCCATCCGCTGTCAAAATTGTGTTTCTTGGAAACGAAAGTAGGCTGATTACGAATCCTTAAATTGCCAGTTAAAACTATCGCTGTGTGTCCGTATCACGTGTCGACGAAATTCGCAGCGAAGTTCGTTGGTATTCAACAGAATTCGAAAATCATCCCGGGACGAAAATGCTCATGAAAACGGGCACCGGGATGAAATTCTAGCTCGGCATTTAACGCAACAAAAAATTCCATGTAAACAGTCTTGTCAGGATTAAAGTTCCATGTAAATACTATTTCTTTTCCAACTCAGTACAGAGAAACGGCAGAGCCAATCAACTGAAGTTACGGACGAGATGCATGGCTTTCGTCCTGACATCCTGGGATAAAAGCACTCATATGAACGTTCGTCCCGCGACCACACATCCCTGGCCCAAACTCATGTTTTCATGTAAATTGGGCACTACTGCTCCCTGGTTAATGCAGTAAGTTAAAAATTGGAATCTTAATATTCCACGGCAGAATATTGTCAATTTTAACTGTCCTAGGTAACTAAGTTTGTCACCGTCTTGGACGATCAGTAAAGGAAGCTTGTTTAGTAGGTATCGATGGCTTACAGATGCATTTCATCAGTATTTCGCGTTCTGTGGCAGGTTCTTGTATAACAATAGCAATTGAATGATAAATCTAGTGAGGTATTCAGCTGATTTAGTACGGTCATTTTAGGGCCAAACGACCAACACTAATGAGTTTCTAGAACACGTTAGATACTTACCAAGATGGAACCCCTGTTGACTCCTAGCTCCGCGGCTAGTTGGTCTGCCATTCCTGGCGGTAGATAGGGAGAGAATCTGAACACGGTCATTAAATGTTGCTTCTGGAAATCAGTAAACCTTATCCGAGATGTTCCTTGTGTTTTCTTCGGATGCTTAGTAGAATCATGTATTTCTGTGAAATGGTAAGTACAAAACACGTAAGTACATTTTCGAATACCAAATCTTACATCTAGAACTTTATTTCCCTGTATGGCAAACTCTCACTAAGAGGATAAACGTGGTGGTAAAATAGCTGCTGTAGTTAGCAATAAAGAATTACAGACCTTGATTGTGGTTTTGTTCTTCGCCCTGCTGTTTTTCTAGTTCGGAGAAATTACGCTCTGTAACTGCTCCTGAAGAATTGTTTTTCCTGTTAGTTTGCTGTAACAGAGGAACGCTGTGGATAATCTCCTGGCTCGCCTGCATTATTGCTAGTTAAAAACCTTTATTCCTTTTCAGTCGAATCCTGTATAAACGATTTTGACTCCTTCTTCTGGGAACTACGCACTCCAGTTAACCGAACGAAATGGCAAATTTCAGCAAACTAAAGTTTATTATGAATATGTAAGAAGCGGCAATGATGCAAATGTCTTTGAAGGAACTTGAAAGTCTTCCTTTCATTTGAAACTCCAAATTATGTAATCAAATGGCATTCCAACGCAATTAAACAACGCTGTAATGGGTGGCCTGCAGACGCTGATATGGGGAAGAGTTGTAACTTACTTGACCATTCCACTACAACTCAGGATTCAACAGCATTGATTTTGTGGGCATTCTTGACTTATACAGCGGACAACATATTTCTTCCCCTTTCCTCTCCAATAAAGCCGGTACCGTTGTTCTGTAGTTTCCATGGAAAACAATTAACCGTTTATTGAAGAACGTAACTACACCCAGTAAGTCATTAGTCCTCGTGGATGTGTATTAAGGTTACTATGACAATTGATTTTAATGCTACTCAAATATTATTTCTCGAGTAGGCTGATAGGACGACCAGTTGCAGCCAATCAGTGAATCTATTTTAGTTTTCATTCATATTAATTCAATCATTATTGGCTGCAATCAAAACAACCATCTTAATTAACCAGAAATTGAATGTATAAATGAGCGCAATTTAGTATTTAGATGTGAGTGTTTTACTCTAGATTTTTGTACTCCATTTGGAGGGGTCCCAGATGTAAATTTGAACACTGAATATTTCCTATAAGCGTCCTAGATAGTTACCAGAATTATCTGAATCTTTCTGAAACTTTCGACCACTTGAAGATTAACTGTTCCGGAGATTTTCCAAAGATTTGACAAACATTTCTGAACAATTTCTGAATATTGTTTGAAACTTTCTATATAGTTTTCGAACCTTTTACGAACATTTCCGAGAAATTCTCCAACATTTCGAACGGAATCTTTTCGACCATTTACCGAAATTTCCTCACTGGTTTGGAGATTTTCTAAACTGAAAATACGTCACTTGCTCCCAGATTTATAATGTAGTTCGTATACATATACATAGTCCCACTTTGTACCAACCACCCCCCCCCCTGAGCTAAAATGAATCAAAAGGACACTTGAATGAACCAATCACAACGCGTAAAATGCGAGCTAGGAATCCTCCTGGATGTAGTCGGGTATAACATGGCACGCTCTGAGGGACGTCTGAGGTCACAGAGAACAGCATCGTAATATTCCTCATTAGCTCTCATTTATAAACTAACTTAGATATAACGCGCCTTCTGATTGGCCAAAAAGCCGTTTACTAAAACTCGAACTAAAACAGAGAAATCCATTTTTCGTGCAATGGCTGCGTTTATTTAATAAAGGAAATCGAAAACATTCCCTGTTTTTTCCATTGAGCCATGGTAACATTTGTGCAGGTTCGTAAGAACTGGAAATAGCTATGGAAACACTTGACTTCGACTCGTACTACCACAGCTGTTTTCGTTCTCCCAAACTTGCACTCGTGTTACCATACCTCGATGGCAATAATAATAATAATAATAATAATAATAATAATAATAATAGATCAAAAACTTATATAGCGCTATTTAACATGCTATGATCAATGGCGCTTAACAAATACTGCATGTAATAACTCCACTCATAAGATAAGTAACCATACCCCAAACACGGAAATGCTTTCCATTTCTTAAATATTAGTTATGAGGTAAATGTACTATAATTGATAAATAATAGAATTGGTCCCTTGCTCTGAAGATGCTACATTTACAATATTTCCCCGGTAGATCTTTGGGAAGGAAGTTAAAGTTTATGATAGAAACTGAAGAGTAAAATTATGTGAAGAACGAAGGTTTTGAAACAGATTAATTTGAATTAAATACATCTGTAAAGAACGGTAACTCATTGTTCTAACTAGTTCCTCCAAAGGCACCTCAGATAGTAAGTTTTGGCAAGGATTATGGCAAATTATGGCAAAAAGGGCAAATGGAGGTGAGTTAAAGCGAAGGAGTGTTACAGTGGCTCGTTTCGCAGTTTTTTGCCTCCCTCTAACAATAGTTTTCACTTTACAGCAGTAACTGTAACTGCAGTGACATCTATCATAATATATAGCACCATAAGGCTTGTCCTCGTTACTAGAGACACTCGGTCGTTTGGCCTTATCTGAAAACACAGTTAATCTGTCCAACGACAACTTTTTCATTTCTTTGAGGCAAAATCAGCTTTAGAAAAGATTCCGGAGTTCCAGTTTCTAGGGCAGCCATAAACGAGACTAGAATTTCGCTACCTCTGGTAACCTGAGACGAGGTCTATATATAGCCTAAAGGCAGGTGTACACGGTACGATTTTTCAGCTCCTCCGGTTGATTTGTAACAACGGAATACGTTCCATTCCGACCAGTATGAGATACCCTTCCATTTATAGTGGAAACTGTCCAATCGATCGTTTTGGCTAAATGGAAAGCGCCCTGGATTTGTCTTCAATTTTTTTTATCAAAAAGAAAGAGTGTAAAATACAACAAGTGTTACGTCCTCTGGTGAAGCTAAATATCATAAATTAATTTCATATCTATTGCTTGTCCAACTGCTATTCGCAACCCTCCATTAAATTGAATGGAATAAATGATAAGAGCAAATATATTCAAAGATGATACAGATGTCTAAGCCGTTGCTATTCTGTTCAAGCCGTGCAGCTTTGACGATAAAAAAATTCCACAATGTTTCTGTACACGTAACTATTTAACAGTTATACAACGAGCTTGAGTTTTATATCAGTGATATAGTTTTATATCAGTGATATAGGCGAAGCCGAGTGGATTACCACTGATATAAAACGAAAGCGGTTTGTATAACTGTTTTAGTAGAAATTTACCGTGATTTATTAGCACAAAAATAATGATAGTTTATATGCTAAAACATAAATGTTTATTATACTTCTGAAATAATTAATTTTTTCTTGTAAATCGAGAGGAAATGAGTGCAAACCAAGC
>JANVCH010069298.1:0-10348 GCA_025505405.1 Epizoanthus rinbou | reverse complement strand
AATTCTTCAGTGGGGATGGAAACACAACAGAAAACGGCGAAACAGAAATATTCTGACGCTATATATTGTTATAAATTATTTTGTACTCCCCATAACGCGCAACGGATATTAATCCTCGGACCACTGCGAGTTAATTTAATCCACACAATTTTCAATACCGTTAAAGATGCTGACTAGAAATGTGAGATGTTTATAGCATAAGCCTGGTTATTTGGTTCCCATAGTAACAGAGACATGTTTACTCATTCGTGTCGACATGGAACAAGCCATGCATTATAAACTGCCTTTTCATATTTAAAACATGCTCTGACATCTTCAAACGGCAAGTATAACAATTGAAGCACTACTTTGCAAGTAAATCACAAAAGAAAAGAAAAAGAAATCAACAAAATAAATTATAAGAACCTAAAATGATTAATTTAAAACCGTTTTATTACCGATAACTACCTCTCTGAAGTATTATCTATTTTGCATAATATATTCTGCAGAAATGATTAAAAATGACGAGATTGGATTAGTGTTAAGGTGTCTGAACACAGTTATTGTTTGTCACAAGTATGAAACTTGAATAGGCGATAACTCCTTAGTCCTTACTCTTAATGCTATGACATTCCAACAGATTATGGAAACTTCTTAGAATAATAGGTTGCTTTAGGTTGCCACCTTGTTTCCATGGCAACGAAACACCTCTGAAATAGTCTTTAAAACGACAAAATACAGCAATATCTTCGAATCTGCTCGAATGACTTTTAATTAAATTTTAAAGGAAGTTATATTGGCGCAGGAACATGCTTTCAAAACATTATGAGGCATATCTAACAAACCAAAAAATAATCAAGGGAGTTAATACGTTAATAGATTATTTTTAAAATATAACTTAGCTATATAGATATCTTTATAATTTTTAGAATTGTTAGATGTAACATTTGAATTTGAACATATTATTGTAGCATTAGATGTGTATTTTTATCTGATGAATAAAGACATTTATTATTATTATTATTATTAATTTGCTCTTTTCCACTTTTCTCGAAACGCGTCTGTTTAAAATGTCTGATTTTGCGTAAGAACATTTTTCAACTACTAATATTTGATTTTTAAAGTTTAAAGAAAAGATATTGAGTGGAGTTTAAGAAAACCTAATATTCTGAAAATATTAAGGTGGTTTTGTAAGTTAAGTAGTTGCCATGGAAACATCTCTAAAACACTTTTTGTATGCAAAATGTAGTCAGAGACTTAATATCAAGTACTGAGGTAAACATAAATTGATATTGAAGCTTGTGTAGCGAAATTCTTAGAAATAAGAGTAGCCTGCTTTTAAAACTGTGAAACTGTGTTCAGTCACCTTAATGCATTTTAACGATGTAAGGAATTATTCACAAATAGAAAAAGAATCTGTAAATAACAAGAACGCGAGAGATATACTGTGGTAGAAAACATAAAAGAGATTTTGATAAGTCGTAAAGAATCGTGGGTGGTTAAAATCGGGGAAGATTAATAAAATGGATTACAAACTCCTAATTTCATTGTATTAATTAAAATTAAATAAGATTCAACCAATTCGCTGACAAAATTGTGTTACTCACTTCCGATAATATATTTTTAATCATTCTATCCTTTCTTGTTTCCTTTTTAATTCCTATTTCCTTTATACATTTAAATCTCGTAGCCAATCGATATATTTGCAAACACATGCATATGTACTTTCTTTCGCCTTCTTTGATTCTGGTTTCAAGATCTTATGTATCTATTTTCAATCCTGTAGAAATTATTCATAGGGTAAAGAAACGACTCAAGCCCCCCTTTCGTCCTGAAATTTCGGGCCACATGAAAGCTGATGCGATACGACCTGCTCAGCTTATGAAGCACTGCTGGGACGATGTGCCTGCGGCGAGACCGTCTTTCAACGAGATCAAGAACAAAATGAAATTGATGCACAATGGAAGGTACGAACCAAAATTCTAATGGCTTTTCCAAACTCATTAATACTTCATAAAATAGACACAATGAATTTACATCGTATTGGTGACGTGGTTGGAAATGTCATTATCAAAAAAATGCATCTATAAAACGCGCAATTATTTATTAAGTCCATGGAGAAAAGAAAGACATGCAGGCGAGGAAAAAAATATTCTTGAAACATCAACTCTCAGTTTCTGGCTGTCTGGCTTCTAATATTTCTGTGCGACCACCTCTGTTTTGGTGGGTATGCCTATAGTATGTGTTTGTCTGTGCACCGATGGGATCCCTGTGCCTATGTACCTGTCAGTCTGCTTGTGTGTCCGTGTGCCAATTTCTTTGTCTTTGTGTATGTGTACCGGTCTGCCCGTCTGTCATTTATTGTATCTGTTCTTGTACATTTTTTAAGTCCCGTCACATTTTGTCTCTGTCTGTCTGTTTTATCGCTGTATAAACCTCTCTGTCTCCGTCTCTTTGTCGTTTCGTAGGTCTCGGGTTCCCCGTTACAGTTTCCTTAACCAGATGCCGCGAATTAAATTGTGGCAGGAGCTATGAACATTATCAGCCTCATCCCCATAACATCACTTACTATCTGCCCAAAAACGTGCGGCTTCGATATACTCTGCAAGATTGCTGTGTTTATTCAAGAAACTTAACTTTATCCCTATATGTGATACTATACATTATCGCACATTGAAGCAGACCTTTAAGACCTTGAATGACCTCAGTCCACCATGTCTTGCCAAGCTCTTGTCTAAACCAACGCATCGCTATACCACTAGAGGCACAGTAAACAACAACCTATGCATCCCAAAAGCGAATCAATGCAGGAAAGCGAAAATTCGCCTTTGTGGCTCCGTCTCTCTGGAACAGTTATCCAGATCAAGCCACCAAGACCGCCAACCTGCCAAGCTTCAAAAGATCCTTAAAGAAACACTTCAGAGCTAAGCTCCAAAACAGTTTAGAGCTCAAGAATTATAGACTTTACTAGTTATAAACATTTTCTTATATACAATTACATGTATATTCATTAAGCGTTATAGGAGCAATACGTATTCATAGAAACATCTGCTATATAAGTATTTTAAATTTATTGATGTAATTTTAATGTAATTAGTTTTAGGATGACCAATATTCATAGAAACATCTGTTATATAAGAATTTTAATTTTATTATTGCATTCTTATGCACGTTCAATAATTTTATTTTCCTTGGACAAAGTTTTTGTTGTCTGATGACCATTAGTTAGTCACTGATGCCCACCTAAAATGCAACTTCCTCGCTTTAAAAGCCAAGTCCTTCTCATAAAAACATCCTCATCGATCCTTGTCAATCCTGCACATGAAAATTACCAAACTCTGAGAACAGACCTGGTGGGCATCACTGTCGATGTAGCAAGCTCGTTTCTTGCTACTGTTAATGCTTGATTGTAGAATTTTAACTGTTTCTACTGTTATTTTTTGTTCAATTCTTGCAAACACTGACCTCTGCCTGGTGAAGGTGGCCCTAGAAACCTAGTAACCTAAGTGAAAACACCTCAAATATGTCAAGGAATCACCCCAGATTTAGAGGGGGAACTTGTGAAAAATATATTTTAACATTTTTAAAGATATTTACACAAGGAAATATAATACATTTACAGCAAAATCACTCGGTACCATGGATGACTTGGTGACCGAATCTGACAGATGAAGTGATGATGCAAGTCGCTATGCCATCTGCGCTGGACTTGTTACAGCACAAAGACGGAAATATTTATAGTTTGAAATACAAGATAACCAAGTTAACTATTTTAAAAAAATCATTCTAAAATATTTGTTTTTAAATTTTATTTTTTGACATTTTTCAGAGTATCCCCTCCCTGCTGGCTGGAGAAAATCGATTCCCCCTGGCGACCAGCACTGGATCAGCCGTGCTCTCTTCAAGTGGAACAAAAAGGGCAATGACAAATTAGACCAACAGAAGTGTCGGTCATTGTGGTACCATCTGCCCCAGGCTCCCTTGCTGGTGAACACCAAGCCACAGACAGAGAAATACTTCTGTTTACTGCTCTGTATGCCGAGAAAGCACTGGCAAGTCAAACTCTTCTGTAAGCAGGCTGATTGTCCCACCCACCCTGAGTTGATAAGTTCTGGCATGTACCCCAACTTGCGCCAGGTGCTCGATGTCGATGGATACTACCTTCTGGCATCTGAATATCTGAAATGCCCAAAGTGTGGTAAGAAGATGATATCCTGAAACAGTACCATCCTAGACCAGCTCGACATCGGACACCAACGTCAGTTCCCTTGCATCCTGACATATCAATATTCAGTGGACAAGAGGGTGATACGACTACAGAGACAGAGGGGCCTAGGAAACAGTTCAACACAAGTGGAGAAAAAGATCTCGGAGCAACACCGAGAGGCATGGCTTGAGCGGGTTGCAAAATACCTGACCGACTATGAGACCTTCATGAAGACTGGAAGGAGGGGGCTGATTCAACGGCAGACATTTGACGAGCCACCAGCATGTCCATCAGTGCCCACACCCAGATATCTACCGACGGTTTACTGCCTGGGCATGCTGTCCCGCCTCGATGACGTGAAGGCAGCAGTAACGTCTGTCTTCGGCACGGTGCTGAAGATAGACTCCACTAAGAAAGTTTCTTTATTTTTTTAATTTCTATTTTTTTTTAATTATTATTTTTAAAGTATTTTTTTTACAAATAATTTTAAAGTTTTAAAAAATTCTTAAGTAAGGTAAATTGTCTATTTTGTGTACTTTTTTGTATTTTTCAGATGGTGAAAAAGCTGGCTGGGTCCAGTGCCGGTACTGCAGCCTGAGCAACGAATGTTGGGAGGAAAAGGAAGGAAAAGTTTCCTGGGCAATGGTGGAGCAGCCTGCAAGCCAAACACCAATAGGTATATGGAAGTAGTTATCCTCAAGCTCTGTGAGATCTACCCCTCCCCAGTGAGACAGAATGGCAAGGGCAAGTCCACTCAACGGTTCTCGCTTGTGGCAAATGCATACGGGACCATTCGTAACGTAATTCTCAACAATGCATTTGTCATGAGCAAGACCAAGATCCAGCTGGCAAATATAAACGCCAAAACTTTGAGTGAGTGGCACATCAAAAGAACCAAACGCCTGGAGCAAGACGTTCTCAAACAGGGGATAACTCTTCCATCTGCTTCACCAAACACTCAGCTAATTCCAGCAGCACTTCAAACTGGCACAAACCCTGACCCTCATTCCTTCAACCATCTTGCTAACACCGCTGGGAAGGCAAAGACAAGAACAAGAACAAGAACATTAGCACAAGCAACAGCACCAACACCAGCAGTCATACCAACAGCCACACCAACATCCCAACACATTGCACCAACAAGCTCCATACATGATGCCTCAACCTTCATTCATAATGCCATTTCCATTCGGTCCATTGGTAGCCATTCCTCAACAACAAAGTCAAAGAAAGCGTGTAAGTGGCGAACAGCTCTTGGACGATCAACAAACACCAAAGAGACTGCACAAGCCTTACAAACAAAGAGAGGGGAAACCAAAGTGTTCAAAGTGCGGCAAGGAACGGGCAAACGATCACGTTCAGCATTTTGGAAACTGGTTCTGTCCAACCACAAATACATAAACCCTGGAGCAGTGGCGAGAAAGGATGGCTGCCAAAAAATATAAAAAGAAAAAGAGATAATCTGTAAATATAATTTCAAAGCACTGTATTTGTAAATTCGTACATAATAAATTTGATTATCAACCTGAACAAAGGAGGCAGAACTTCGTGAGAGGGGGGTGTTTCGTACAAGGATGGAAGATGTCGACCTGCACATCACAAAGAGGGAGTTGCAGCTCCACTGCAAGCAATGCACCCGTGGTGTGCAGGAGACGACCAGCCTTTTACAGGACCTCATCGAGCTGTTCGACTCTGACAAGGGCTACGACACAATGGGGATCCCCATCGTCGACCACGACTGCATAATACAAATATGGTCTGAGCAATCCCGCCACATTGAGTGCATTCAAGATCTGCCTAATTTGCAACTTTACACCAGGACAGGCTCCATCATGAACGGTGGAATAGGAGTTGCCAGTGTACTGTTGTGCTCGTGGATCAACGTCGCTCGAGTCCTTCCATCTCCATCTGAACCGTTTTATACGAGGTATTTAGATAATAAGGAATTGACCATTTAATGTGACAGTACATAAATAATAATAAAAATAATAATAATTTTACAATAATAATAATAATAATAATATTAAGTATATGTATTTTTCAGGTCATTACATTTTTGAGAATATTTATTTCAAAGGTACAACAGCTAGTGACATGCACTACCAGGCCTATCTTCTGGAGGGCATTGCACGCTGGAATAGTGACAGGGGGGCAGCTGCAGTGCAAGGTGCTGTCAAAAGCCAGGTCTATAACAGTTCCTTACAGCATGAGATCAACCAAGTTTCCCAGCTGATCTATGGCAAGGACTTGTGCCCCAGTTACAGAGATCCTGGACTGTACACTGGGGAGAAAATCGGCCTCGAGTACCTGTACAGCCAGACAGGAAAGCGGTGGAATACTGTGACCCTCGATCCGGACCAACCAGATGACTTGACTGACAAACAGTCTCTGGATGACGAAGGATTCAAGGAGTTACCTGAAGATGAAGATCCCACCTTGGCTAACATCCTGAACACCAATCGGTTGCACGTGACACCTCAGCCGAGCAGGATACACAACTCTTCCCCGCCTCATTGTCCAATTGATGACAGGTCATCGTCGCCAGAACCAGGCCCTTCTAGCCAGCAACTTCCAGATCCAGAAGAGGATAGTGTGAGTATGAATGATAACTCAGATATTTATTGAGGTTGTTGGTGTAATTGTCAATCTTTGTCATTCCAATGTGTGGTTTAGGACGCAGTAGGTCCACGTGGTGTACTGGGCTGGGAAAAGATTCAGGATCTAGCACAGCAGTTGTTTGAACTACACAGTGTGCCTGGCCTGACCGAATCAGCTGTCAACACCCTTATCGCACAGTGGAAACGCCTGCCAGGGTCCTTCCAGGAACACAGGGTGTTGTATCCACCGTAGTTCAGAGAAAATGCACACAGCACTTGGGACGGTTTATGCAAGCTAAACCGAGTTCAACACACACAGACAGTCACTCCTGGAACTGTTAGCCTTAGAAGGTATAGTGATTGTCCAATTATTTCTTGGTATTTAACTGGTATAGAGAGTTTCGTTATCGTCTAGGGTTTGTTTTCTTTTCGTTTTTGTTTCTAGAGAAATGGTTGGTGGCAATTCAGGACTTGCAACCTCGGTTGATGCCAGCCCACTGGTCGAAGCCATATGTGTAAAGTTGGAAGCTGCCTTTTCCTCCCCGGTGAAGTCCAGTGGCCGAACATCGTCAAGGTGGAAGGTGATTCTCGATAAATACCACCATATTCGGAATCTTGTTGTGGAGCATGACAGACTGATGGCCGAGACAAATCTCCAGCTCTACGAACTTAATCAAACTACCCTTCTTACATGGTATGTATATCATATTTATAGATGTACATGTATAGTTGTTTACTTCTGTTCTGAGCAACACAAAAAATGAACAAAAACTTGTAGAGTGAACACTAGTAAACAACAGTTTAAGAATATAGCATTTGTATAAATTGCGCATGGTAAAACATAAATATAATGGTAATTATTATAGGTGGAATGCGCGTAGCAAATGACTTTAGAGGCAAGTGCTGGAATAAGGAGTGCCACCAATAGCTGCTGCTATTTCAACGCCAACACCAGTGCTTCCTGCTCGGAGACTGCTGCCGAATCCACCTGCACATCCAGGCCAGCAAGTACACCAGTTTCCAGCAAGGCCAAACGTCACCCTTCCATCTACTTCTAATACTTCTGCCATACAGTCTACTTCCACCTCTACCTCATCATTGCCTGTGTCATCTGGACAGAAAACGGGCAGCAGAGAGGCAGGAAGGTGGTCAGAAACGCAAGTACGTACGAAAGAACACCTTCAATGTGTGCAAGCACTGCAAATTGCCCCAAACAAAGGACTTTGGGCACAGCCGTCACATTGGGGACAATGGAACAGACAGCTACTGCCCCAGTGTGGAAGGTGCAGGTGGTAAAACCAAAGAGCAGTGGCTTGCAGAACGAAAAAAAGAAAACCCAAAAACAAAAAAGGGTAACTCCTAATATTGTAAACAGCGAATTAATCTTAAAAGGGCACAACATGATGTTATGGATCGAATCCTGGCGGCTGGCCGTGTCCATTACCTCGGAAATGTTTTAAATTAACTCTTCCTTTTCTTTGTTCCAACATTGCCTAGTGAGGGCCAATGAGAGAGCTCCGTTATTCCAACTTTCGAAACTCAAAATCCATGAGGTTTTGAGTGAATCAAAGATGGCGGCCGTTAGAGTGGTTTCTGTCGTGTAGTTAGAGGCTATTTTGGAGTAAATCCGTTGTCTGGACAAAGGTATGTAGTTGGAAAAATTTGATCGAGTGATTTTTCGTGTAGAAATCGGCCTGTGTATTTCGACTCATGACGGCCATGGCGACATTGCGATGAACTCGATTTTGGAATAAAACATAAACTTCTGACTTCAACTGCTCGAGATATCCAGCTACAAAACCTTTATGTATTGTATTCTTGTAGTATAGTTGTGTTTGGTGGGTGGGAAATATTTATTGACAAAGTTATAGGGCGAATTCTCAGTGATCGATCATTTTAAAGGAAATGTATGGGATTTCGGAAGTTGTGCAATCGCGAAGTACAAGTGTAAAACTTTGGGCTTTTTCTCTTGAAATCGATTCTTCCGGTAAGGAAAGGAATTTACCTATGTTAGTTTGGTTTAGTTTTATACCTTTAGGCTTATGATTATTTGATATTTCGGTTATTTCTGTGTGTTTTGAAGCTCTTTCATTTATAGGGGGGAGGGAGGGGAGAGGGTAGTTGTTTCTTTTAATGACTTTTTAATTCTTTATTTCTCCTGGAAATAGTATGCCAAACAATAAGCCCAATATAAGGGTAAGGGTGTCGGGCGAAGTTATTTTTAAAGAAACACAGAGAGCAGCAGAGGTGGCAGAAACAATCAAACGCCAGAAGCAAGAGAGGAGATTTGGGCCCCCACTGAATAAGGAGGAGGTAAATGTTATTGCTTTCAGTTGATACAAGTATTCAGAGTGCAAGGGATTGATTGAACTCCAGGCTAGCTTGCTAGTTTGTGTATGTGTGTGTTTTATGTAGACAGTTGACTTATAATTATTATTTTTTTAAAACAAAATTACAGGTTGAGAAGGAAGCACGCATTAGAGTGCGTGACGCTAAGGGTGACCTCAATGACATCGAGGTGGTGCTCAGCCAGAGTTGCCTCCAGTTCGGCCGATACAGGGGCAAGACCTTTGTTTGGTTGTTGAGCCACGACGTCGGCTGGACTGTGATGGTAATGGCTGAGCACCAAAAACAAAGGGAAACTCGCAGACCACAATCTGACCCTCAGTGGGATAACAAAGAAATACTATACAGGTGTTTATTAATATGATTGTCCTGGTAATTAGCTTGAAATTGGTTATTTAGTTTTTAAGATCATTTTTAATATTTTATTTTATTTCTTTATCAGCATGTCCAGTACTTCCGTCCAGTCATAGATGCTATTGCCATCAGGAGGAGGCAAAACGAGGGATTTGGCCAATTCAAGGACATGTTGTGTCGGGAGCTGTACGACTCTCTGGACCCCCAGCACCAGTAGTGGGTGAAAGAGATCATGGCACTTCCTGTGCATGCTCCGGGTAAAGCCCTTGACAAGCTCCAACAGTATGTACGGAAGCGCCAGCTACTCGACGAAGCAGATGACAGGCGCCTCCTGATGGCTGTTGAACAAGTAGAGAGACAAACTCTCATACCATCGCCACCGCGGACACCACAGACACCACCGGAAAAGTCACCACAGACATCAGTTGAGGTATATAGTGTCAATAATAACAATAATAATAAAAATAGTAATAATAATAATAATAATAATAATATCAACCAGGGTATTTAAAATTTATTGTTACTTTATTCTATTAATTTGTTACAGTGTCCACTGCCTACTAAGTGGCAACAGACCCTGCCATCTGAAATGTGTCAGTGGATCACAAAGTGCCTTTACAAGGGTGACCAACTGCGTGCTGCCCTTCAGATGTGGTACCACCCCCCCGAGCCTAGTCCTGTCCAATCTGTTCCCCCTGCTTCTGCTGAACCCTACTTTCTCTGTCCGTTCTTTCTATGGGCCCCTAAAAAGATCTGGGGGCTTAAGCTACGATGCACAGAGAAGTGTAGGGAGGATCAGGTAAAGGCCGGGAAGCAGGATTTCCTGACCAAGGCTGGGCTCTACTCTACAGTCAGGAGGGTACTC
>JANVCH010069287.1:0-10350 GCA_025505405.1 Epizoanthus rinbou | reverse complement strand
ATGGAAGAGACGGAAGAGACCGAAGACGGTGATGCCGCGGAGGACGATGACGACGTGCAGGAAGAAGAGGTCGGCTACCACGACAGAGATCACATTGTGCCCCCTTCATACTTCGACTGGTTCAACCTGCCCTTGGAGGACCAAGACGTCGAGATAAGGCTAATCGCTGGCTTTGTCCGATCGTTCGAAGTCCCCCAGGGTGGGCAGATCCTGACCGACAGTGAGGTGAAGGGGAAAGCTTCGAATATCTACCGTGTGCTGACGGTCTGGCAGAGTCAGGCTCCATCCATCAGGATCCTGACGGACAAGAACGCACTGTGGTTGAAGGTGTGCAAAGCAACCTACGAAGGAAGGATGAAATACATGGAGGAGGGTGACCCGAGGAAGAAGTGTGGGTACAGGACACTTTCTACCCTGTCAGTGTACCTCAAAGATGTGCAGAGGTTCTGCAATTATGTTATTGCAGAATGCTATGATGCACTACCCGCGAGGGAGCTGGAGGATATTAAGTTGTGCAGTACCAACATCGTAAAGTACCTCGGGTGCATCAAAAAGTCGAAAGCCATCGAGAAGCACTTCAACTGCAGCGCCAACTTCGAGTTACTGCCAGACCTCGAGAAATGCTGGAAAGTCCTCCGCGGAGAGCTTGGAGAAGCTCAGAAGATCAACATCACGAAGCTAGCGTCCTCCCCAACCGTAAGTATGCAGTTGTACACGAATGCCCGTAATTACCTCATGTTCAGGCTCAGTCTTGAGAACGCCAACCGCGCCGGCATTGTTAGCAAGCTGACCATGAGGGAATTGCTGAATGCAAGTTATAATCAAGCCAACGATAACTACACCTTCAGCACATCAGTGCACAAGACTGCGGCTGTGTACGGGTCGGCGGTAAATGTGCTATCCTCCGAACTTCGCCATCTGATCTTGACCTTCGCATGGCACGTAGCTCCAAAGGCAGTACCGGCCTACACCGACAACCCTAGCCAGAAGATCTTCGTCTCCAAGCTCTGCTCAAAAGATGCCTCAGGGGCCTCACTCAAAATCAAAATGAAAGTGTGAATGGGCGACTTTGGCCACAGGAGCCAAAAACCATTTTTACCGGAAAACGAAGAGTGACTCTAGCTGTTTGTGAGACTGTCAGTGTTGCATATGTAGAGCATTGGGGGTAGGGCTAAAACACCTGACATATGCCAATCATGTAACAGCCATTTAAAGTAAGAAAAACGATTTCGTATCAAAGAAGCCCATTGTTATCATTGCGTTGGTAGAATTCAATAGATTTTATGGTCGGTTGACGTGTGTGAGATTTTAATACTAATCTTAGTTTTACTTTTTAAAACAGAGTGACGGTTGAAGATGTAATACATTATTTGACGGCATTCTTTGATACATTGGGGCATAGATACCTGATTGACACCTTTACATCAGCAACTGGTAAACTCCATACTGAGATTCGTCATATTGGTTTCAAGTCCATAATGATCATTTTGAAAGCGTCAATTTTTAGTTTTCAAGTTGTCACTTGAGTTCCTGGCACACGAGCACAACCATCCAGTTCCTACCCACCCACTGTTCCTGACCATGTAACGATGCATTGCAGTATAATGCCAGTACCTGACCTTCCTCCCATTCAAAGAAACATGGGCTGTGACACTTGTGAATACACATTTGTAATTTATTTATTTAGCTATTCAATAGCTTATTAAAATAAGTAAAACTATTATGAAGTTGTTCCCTTTTCCTGGAGACATCCCTGAAAACATGCACCAAGTATTTGTTCGTGGCAGTCCCAACGTGCTTGAAGACAGCGATGAGCCATCGAGAATACCAAACCTGTCCCATGCTATTCCTCCCAATACAATGGCTGTCAATGATGGTGACAGGATAGTACTTGGCATTGACATACATGCATTGGATTATCTGTCATCTGCACAGCATACAAGACTTGTATTCGTAGATGCACCAGAGCTCTTTGCTGTGCAGTACCTACATAGCCAAACACTGACCTTCAATCGGTTTGTGGGCCACTACTGCATGTTGGGGCATATATACCTGATTGACACCTTTACATCAGGAATCCGTAAACTCCATACTGAGATTCGTCATATTGGTTTCAAAGTCCATAAAGATCATTTTGAACACCGCATTTTGCAGTTTTGGTTCAGATGGCTTGAACGACTAATGGAAGCTGAAGAACAGTTGATACTGAAGATTTGCTCTCTGGTAGAGGGCACTATATTGAGGTCGTGGGTGATGTAACTTTATCCTCCAAGTGCAGCCACGCCAAACAGGCCTTTCCTCCTTAATCTGAATGCCACTTTGGTGCAGATGGTACTAAAATCCGTACATCGATCTTTATTAGGTTCCAGTAGTTGGAGGATAACGTTTTGTTTCTCCTGTTGTCTGTTTTTCCTGTTTTCATAATTTATTAGTTTTATTCACTTAGTGTGCTTGATTTAGTTTTGCTTTGGTGTGTGCAATTATGTCAATTAGTTGATTTCGTAATTAGATAAACCATCATTTCCCTGCACTATAAAGTTATACAGCAAAATATTCTCAAGTAATGGTCACCTGTCAAGTCTAGGGCAACGGTTATTAGTCAACTGGAGTTGATAGTTTTAAAGAGGCCTAAAGAGATTTATTTAAATAGCGTGTGGTTAGAATTTTAGATAATAGTTTTTAAGTGATGATTCGTGATGATTCGGGAGAAACGAGTTGTTCAAATCTTGAACCCGAACAACAACTGGATGAGTCTGATTCCTCATCTGATTCAAAACCGGAGCAAGAATCTATCGCCGGTGCATCTAGAAGGAATATGACGCTGCGTGGATACAAAGACAAAAGGTCAAAAGAAAGTGAAAGTGAAGATTCTTCCGTTGACGATGCAGATTTTGAGGCATGTAGTTACAGACTGGTAGACCTGATAAGCCTATCTGACTCAACATCTGGGATACACAAGTGTGGAAGAGGTAAATTCTGTATAGTTATAAGTTTTATATTGTGCAGTTTGTCAGTGTCATATGCTTGGTTTCTCAGCACCATAAACATAAATGAAGCAGATTTCATTTCTATATATTAGTTTAACTATCTGATCTATGTCAAAATAGTGTTGTATTTCCTGCTGCTCTGTTTACAAGGATATGTCATATGGATGTGTATTTAAATACTGTGCCGATTTCACAATACTATTGTTTTGTGTTAAATCACTATTTGTAAATTTTGTTAATAATTTTAATTTGTATTTTCCCCAGGGCGTTTAACTTTGAATGAAGATGTTTCATGTAAGGCTGGGTTTGCAGCTGACCTCAATCTTGAGTGCTCTAAATGTAACACAACTACAGTTATAAAGACCTCAGCATCTGTTACTGAGAGAGGAACGTCGTGGGATGTCAACAGAAGAGCTGTTTATCACTCCATTGAGACTGGAGGTGGTTATGAAGGGCTTGCTTCATTCTGTAGTATGATGAATATGCCTTGTATGTCAAAGACAGCGTATTACAAGCAACTAGATAATGTCTTTGATGCAGTAGAAGCAGAGGCAGAAGAAGAAATGAAAAGGGCTGGCCAGAGGCTCCGAGAAACATATTTACAAGAAACTGAAGGATTGGATGAGAACGACATTTTGGATGTTGCAGTGAGCTTTGATGGAACGTGGGCAAAGAGAGGCTTTACATCACAAACTGGGGTTGTATTTGTAATCTCTGTTGATACTGGAGAAGTATTAGATAGTTATGTCCTGAGTAAGAACTGCTCTAAGTGTAGCCTAAAGAAAGCACAATGTGAGGATGATGCCAATGCATTCGAGGAGTGGAGAGTTGAGCATGAACTGGCAGGTGAATGTGACATAAACTTTACAGGAAGCTCACCTGCAATGGAAGCTGAGGGAGCTGTAACAGTGTGGAGCAGATCGATTGAAAAGCATAACATGCGGTATAAATGGATGGTTTCAGATGGAGACAGTAAGTCATTCAACGCAGTTCAAAATACATATGATGACTGTGTTGGCCACGTGTAAAAACGAATGGGCAAACATCTAATGCACCTCAAAGCACGAACAAAGGGCAAACTCCCTGATGGGAAACCAATAGGTGGACGTGGCAGGCTGACTGAAACTCAAATAAAGGAGATACAGAGGAAATATAGTCTTGCTATTCGCCAGAACACCGTATCAAAAGCAATTCCAACAGAAAGAGAGATAGATGTGGCTGCATACACTATGAAAAAAAGAACATTATAGCCCTATTAAATCATAGTGTAAAGGACAATGACTTGGCAAAACAACACCGATTCTGTCCCCCAGGTGACAAATCGTGGTGTAAGTGGCAGAATGACAAGGTTACAGGAGCTGAGACATACAGTGCAGAGGAATGCTTACCAGAAGTATTTCTTGAAGTGTTGCGTCCAACTTTTATGACTCTAAGTGACACATCTTTACTAAAAAGATTTGTTCTTGGCACAACCCAAAATGCAAATGAATGCCTTAATTCTCACGGACACAAGACTATTAGATGTGCTGTAGCCTCGGCAGTCTGCCATTTCCATGCTGGAGCTTCTAGTCGGATAGCAGTCATGGACAGACTTGGAAGTGCCTGCAGGAGCACATACAAGACAAGCATTCCTTATAAAGGACAGAAAACGGGTCCAAAATTCAGATATGGCAGCCACAGAAAAAGCAAAGAAGCGACGGAAGATCAAACAACACCTGCGAACGCAGAGATAGGAAGCTTAAACCTCGTCCACAATGAAGCTGAGTAAAGCAAATCCGCCAGCTTCATCGCTTGATACGGATACATCATTTATATGTATTTTTCATAAAACAGTCATATAAACAAACGTCCATTCCGACGGCCCCTTAACAATAAACTTCTACCAAGCCAAACTGAGTCGTGGTTTACTGCCAAGCGAGGTTATTCCCCAAGTTACAAGTCTAAAATCTGTTTGGTAACAGATTTCTGGTCGGAGAATCCGGTAAGTGATTGGTTCTGTCCATCACTTTGAGTTATTTGGCGTTGGGATTGCCAACCAAGTTGTATTCGTTGCCATTCATTATTTAATTTAAAAGCGCAATAGGTACAACCGTTAGTACGGGAGCACAAATGCACTTATAGGGATAGAACAGTTCTTTTCAGAACTAAGAAAACAACTCTTTCAGAGCAAGGTTAGGTTCGATTTGTCTATGCCGTATGTTTGATGCCATTTTATGTTTGAATGCTGTGATATTTTGATACAATTTATGTAAGAATTTAATGTAATTGCTGTATGAATTTGATGCTATAAACAATCTGGGAGAAAATTTAAGTCAGGGAAGGTCCAAACCCGTGTAAGTTACGATCATTATTGGAATTCTGTGAGTCGAGCAAACATTTTTTTTCACCACACCGACGCTAAATTTACGACTGATTTACGTGGATTGACGCAACCAAATTTTCCATAAGTTCTTTTTAAGGAATCAAGCTGTTGACCCAAAATAAGGCTAAGAAACAGGGAGAGTAAAAAGACACTAGGAACAAACTAAAACAATTTTGTGCCTGCAGAACACGCGCTAAACTCCGAACCAACAAAACCTGTGTTCTGTTCACAAACATGCAGCCGCATCCATTGACAAAGCAAAATCACCACCTACTGTTTCAGTTTCAAAAGAACTGCCGACTTCTGACAAACAATTAGATACCAACCAAACCGCACTAAGCGACCTAGGTTCTCAACAAAATACTAGCAAAACAATCATGACTAACGAGGAACTAGTTCAGTTACTGTCCACACAAAATAAAGAAATGTTTGAACATAACATACATGTATTCACTAAGCTTTTGGATGACAAATCGATACCTCTTAAGGGCCACAATTCAATAAAAATGCCAACTTTCAGAGGCGGAACTGGTGGGACGTAAATGGCTTTATTTCTAAATTTGATCGAATTGCGGGAGTTAAAAAATGGACTGACCCAGTTAAAGCAGAAATGCTACCACTTTACTTTCGCAATCATGTGGAGATTTGCTGTGGTACCAGTCGGCACCTGATGTCTGAAACTCCATCCAACCATTATGAGAGCGATATCCAAATGCAAGTTGTTGAGTAAGCCATTGTCATAGACCAACTGAGTCAAGATGGCTATCCAGTTTCTCGAGTTACAGACATGGTTGGAAAAGACTGGCTTCTCCCATCGATTGAAAGGGCTGAGAAGAACAGAAAACTAGAATAGCAAGATCCACAGTGCGACATCCCTATGGATTTGTTACTGACTCTTAAAGTAGATATTTAGTTCAAATGAAGCTTTGAATGGCCAAGATATACATCACTTGACTGTCAGCATCTATAATTTATGGACGACAAATATGTAAATTATGCTTTAGAAAAATCGAACTTTTCAGCAAAAAGGGTATTAATCTTATGTCAGACGTCAAACACTAGGAAAGCCTGTGCAACAGCATCTGACGTTTGACTAACGTCTACCACTTTTATGCAACTGACCCCTGGTGTATACAAACTGATCTCAGAGTAAGATATGGATAACAGATTTGAAAACATATTTTAAAATCGTGTAAACACCAAAATGACAAAATATATCAAACGTAATAAATATTGTTGTTACATTTAAAGTCCAGCTACTGGGGAATCGTATCTCCAGAAGAGGCAAAGCACAGTCATAGGAGTTGCGGTGCTTCCACTGGCAGAGGTGTGTTCACATTAAAGAGGATACCAGCTGATTCTTGATATGAGCATATGTACCCAGTGCACTACTTCAAGCACAACTGCCAGGTCAAGTTGACTTGGGAGATTATTTCTTTGTGTTATCTTGGAGAGATAAACCTGCAAACATTGATGGGACCAAATGCCGTCTTGGTCTTGGAAAGATGATTAACGATAGTAAGAATATCACGAAGGTTTTTTATCAAGGATCTTTACATACATGAACACATTTATTACCAATTTAAAGGATCACACAAGATAATAATTCATGGCCTGGCTGGTTGAAAGCAAATTATATATACCCACCCCCTCCCCCCACCTGCGCCAAATGTTAATGCTGACGAACGAGGCAGACCAAAAACTGTTTGCATTGCATTGCAAAGTCTCATAAGACAGAAGAAGATTGATCCAAATTGGTATGGTACCAGTCAGCACCTGATGTCTGGAACTCCATCCAACTGCTACAAGATTGATATCCAAATGCAAGCTGTTGAGTCAGCCATTTTCATAGGCCAACTGGAGCAAGAGTAGGCAGTTTCTCGAGTTACATCTATTGGTGGAAAATACTGGTTCCGAAAGTGCTGAGAACACAGAAACTAGAATAACATGATACACAGAGTGTCATCCCTATAGATTTGTTACTGACTCGTAAAGTAGATAATTAGTTCAAATGAACCTTTTAATGGCCACGAAATACATCACTTGACTGTCAGATCTATATTTTATGGACAATCAATATGTAAATTATGCTTTAGAAAAATCAAACTTTTCACCAAAAAGGGTATTAGTCAAACACTAGGAAAGTCTGTGTAACAGCATCTGATCTCAGAGTAAGATATGGACAACATATTTGAAAGCATATTTTAAAATTGTGTAAATACCAAAATGACAATATATACCAAGGTAATAAAGATTGTTGTTACATTTACAGTCCAGCTACTGGGGAATCGTATCTCCAGATGCGGCAAAGCACAGTCATAGGAGTTGCGGTGCTTTCACTGACAGAGGTGTGTTCATACTGAAGAGGATACTGGCTGATTATTGATATGTGCATATGAACCCAGTGCACTACTTCAAGCACAACTGCCAGGTCAAGTTGACTTGGGGGATTATTTCTCTGCGTTATCTTGGAGAGATAAACCCGCAAACATTGATGGGACCAAATGTCACCTTGGTCTTGGAAAGATGATTAATGATGGTAAAAATATCAAGGTTCTTATCAAGAATCTTTACATAATTATCATGTTTGTATACATATATGTATGTATGTGTGTATGCTTTTTGTTTTATGTTTTTGTTTTTCTAGAAAGCCAGTCTGAATATAAATGCACTGAGCATGTGTTGTTGCATTGCATCACTACATTTGTCACTAACCCCCTGCCACAAACCAGAATTACAAGAGGTGGTTTGTCAAAAATGATAAAAATGCTAAGACATGTACAGCTGTGTCAAGTCCCTAGTTGGGACACATGTAGCGTAGCCTAACCTCTAATCTCGCACTCTAATCTGCTTGGCATAGAGAAAGGCAGAAACTGTTAGTAAGCATCACAGTCGGTGTTGCTCTGTAGTTACGTGCGGTACCGCAGTAGCCAGTTATCCTATAATACATATCGCAGTAATTTACAAGCTATACTACCGTAAAATTCCAAAAATAAGCGAAATATAGGTTATACGTCTCTTTTTGTTGAACTTATAACAAGATTCGTAGTCTTATACTCGAAAGAAATTTCAAAATTTTGCCGTCTAATCAATGAAAATGGCTAAATCGATCACGCAAATAGAAATATGGTGTATAAACAAGGTAGTGGTAAATTCTATAGGCAAATATAGTAAGCGTGAGACAGCTTGTTTAAATGCCTTTTTAAGAAATAAAGTTATTATTATTATTATTATTATTGTGAGGGTTTACTATCTAGGTGTGCTCATATTCGGGAGGTGGCTTATATTCTGGGGGGGTTATAATTTTGAGAATCCAAATGCCACCACTGTACACAAGTAGTGTCTAAAGACCTATAAAATCTGTCAAATGAATAAAAATGAATATGTGAAAGATAAAAAGCTCAAAACGTTTTCTTAATTATTTAAGAAAAACATGAAATTATTCAAGATATTGATTAGTTCCATAATTATAAAATTTCAGAATTCAAAGGCTGAGGAAGTTTGCACAAGGTTCAAACTGGCATTCTCATTCAAATGGGAAATACAACATTTCAAGCGAGCTACAACAGAAGCTGCTACTGCAACCGACCATTTGGCAAGTGACGTGCACATAGATTCAGAAGGAAACAGATGGAGAGGGGTTATAGTGTGCAAGCAGCACCACAAACTATACGTGCAGTTGATGGCAGCTGTTCACCCAGTAACTTTTGAAGTTTGGTAAGTTGTGCATTTTATAAAAACAATGAGATTCTGTATATATAAAGATTTGGGTTTCGATTTCTTTCTTCTTATAGTATGTCATCAATATCCGAGTTATTTCATAGAGCTTGTTCTTCAGTAAAAATGGGATATTTTTTTAAAAAATGTGAACCAAAGGAAAGACTGAAAAAAGTCAGTATAACTTTGGCACTGTTGTGGCAAAATTTGTGAATCAGTGTCTTTGAATACCCTTAAGAAAAAGGCACTTTGAATACTTTCTATTGTTATCATAAGATCTCGTAGATCAAACTGCTCAATCCAAGTCAAACTAAACAATCAACTATCATCATTAATGAAAGTTGTTTGCTTTCTGGTGTTAAATCTCAATTGTGCTGACGTTTTTTACCTAACCCAGCCCGCTGGAGGGAAGGGGATGGGGTTTTGTTATGACAGCATCATAAACAAAACTTGATAATATGTAGCTGTGAAATTGAATTTATGAAATGAAAAGAAACAACTAATTTTCTCCTTCACACAGGTTTGTGCTGATGCCTGGGAAGGGAAGAGAATCGACTCATCGACTGAGAAGAGTACAGCTGAAGGAGGGAGAGGCATTTGGGAGAAGTGTTGTCGATTTAGAGCGATTCACTGAAGAAAATGGATCAAATGTAGTTAAATATTTCTTTGACATTGTAGACCTTTTGTAATTAAGTCAGTTCAAATCTAATCTAATCCTATCTAATATAAATGCTCGTCTAAAATCTTGTTTCATAGCAAACTTTCAATTACTATTTCTTGGTTCATAGGAGTGAATTTTTCTGTACTTTTCTAAGAGTACTGGTGTGCAAAAAGATGTAACACCGTGGCAGAGCAGCAGAGTACCAAATATGGGTCTTGGGGATGTGCGATCCATCAAGAAAACCCAGCACTAATTGTATAAAGATCATGGAGAAATGAGATGTGGAGACACTGCTGCCAACAATCTCAGAAAACAACAGTGAATTTGGATGAGTGGCATGCATACAACAATGTTAACCAGATTTCTAGCTTCCAACACAGCACAGTAAACCACAGCATGAATTTTGTTGACCCTGATACTGGTATCCACACTCTGAACATTGAATAGTAGTGGAATCAAGTGAAGGCAAAGCTTAAAACAATGCAAGGAACTCGACAAGAAATGCTAGATATAGCATTGTAATTAAGTAGTTTCTTAGGCTTGTAATTCTAACCACTAAAGGGCCAAGAGTTTAAACGTGTACTCCACATTGTTTGTCACCCTCTTTAAATAAAGTCTATTAT